>JAPYZI010000228.1:0-67954 GCA_030523105.1 Ophioninae sp. A BG-2022a | reverse complement strand
TCCCCCATCCCCCTCTCTTCATTTTTTCGTTACGTTTTTGGTACCTCCCTCGACGATCTTTTTTTTAATACGCGATTTTTCGTGCCAGTCGATGAAGAGGAAGAATAACCGGTCTTCCGGTCCGAAAGTGCAACGAAAATCGTTGAGTGTTTCAACTGTGTACCTACCATAAGGATCGTTTCGGATAATTCTTCAACGGCCATACTTTCGTTGTTTTTTGTTCTCTCACAAAAGTGGAATCTCAGGAATCGTGATTCCTGTATACATTTTTGTTCGTTTCAAGGACGCTGATTTTTCGCGCTACGTGTGTGATTCTTTTTTGTATTGTTTTTTTTTTTTTTCGTTTGCGAAACGATCGATTTTTGTCGATCGGTCGATTCATCGTTGGAAATAAGACCCGAAATGAGGGTCCGGTGAACTAACGTTTTCGCTCCGACGAATAATTCAGCCAACAGTGAAACGTTCGACGAAACTGATATTTCGAATTTTCGTTTTCGGTGAATAACGATCGAAACTCTTGCGGCTACCGGAAGTCACGAAAATTCATTGTTTTTGTTATTTTCGGGAGTGTTGGAAGTTGGAATAGTCGGTGGTTACCGGTGTGAATTTTTGTTGTTTTTTTTTTCTTTCGTCTTTGGAAATTATTTCGTTACGAGAGTGGGGGAAAGGTTGCGATATCGTAACGGCGGGTGTCGCGAGCCTCGAGGGTCCTTCCCGTGGTATCGTCGTCGGCGTTCATGATCGTCTCCTCGAGGATTCTCAGGGTGACAAATTCTTGGATTGTTTCATCGTTCGTACGTCCTCGTTTGATATCGAGGAGGACGAAAACGACGACGATCGATTCGGGGAAGGACGTACGAAATTTGTTGAAACGACCAGGACGAAGAAGACAACAACGGCCAAGTCAAAATCTTTATTCAAAACGGACAAATCGAGAAGCAACGATTTCTCGTCGATCCGGGAGAACGAGATAAATCGTTGCGCGATCAATCAAACGAGGGAAACTTTCGTTACGACGCAAAATCGTTCGCCCTCCTCGGAGATGGTTCTCCACATGCTCGATACCCTCGTTACCGCCCAGGAACCATTTTACGCGGATTATCCGTCTTATCACGATCCTGATATATTGAACAATACCCATACCCAACAACACCACCAACATCAGAATCATCATCATCATCATCATCATAATCATCATCATCAACAACATCAGCAACAACAGCAGTCGAGTCAGCAACAACCACTCGCGAGAACGATTATGCCACCCGTATCGTTAGACGCTACCACTCATACCCCAGCCGACCGCGCCAAACCCCCAAAAACCCAAAATTTCGTCCTTCCCCCCCGTTTTTTTTTTTTTTTTTTTTTTTTCAATTATTTTTTATCTGAAAATCTTTCAATGATTTTGTTTATTCTTATCTTAGATTATCGACAACGATTTACAGAAAGAGGGAAAATAAAATGAAAAATATATATATATATATGTCTTTACCATTTGACGATGGAAACTTCAACGTCAGTTTTTTCCGACGTTATCTCCCTCCCCCACTCTAATTTCGACGTTGACGAATTAATTGTCTTAAAAGAACCATTGCTGTAATATCTTTGAAGAAAAAATCTTCGGGACGTTTACGAACTTTTCAATGATATTTGAAATTAATCAGATTTAATTAGTTATAGATAGTTGATAATAGTGATGAAAAAAAAAAAAAAACATTTATACGTGTCTCACGACGAAGATTTCTTCCGTACGATGTATGAGAAGAAAATCGACTCGGGCTTTAACAAACTTTTTTAATTCGTATAGTGAAGACATTTGAATTAATTGACAGGTTGATAGTTAGGCTAATTAATGAAAATTCTACTTACTTTATTACGACTATTTATGGCATATTATTGAGGAGATATATATCTTTGAGAAGATGATCGTTAGGAGGTTGACGAAATTTGTTATTTGATTGGATATCCGACTTAATTAAGTGATAGATAAATATCAATGCTAATTAGTAAACATTCTTTTCGAAAAATAATTTTTTAACGCTTGGAAAAATGTCTAACGTTTCTGTGCGCACTTTGCATCTGAATTTTTACTTACCTTTATTTAAACGTTGAAAATGTATTACGTTATAGGCTGGAGCGTTACAAAAAATTTTATTCCCATATGAATTTTTCATCACACGATACTAAACAAACTCGAAAATTCGTTACGCTAAAAGTTCCATGGTAACGACACAATTATCTGTTTTACATGTACATTTGATATGAAAAGTGACGTGTAAAAAAAAAATTGCTCAACGATGGAATTTTCAGCGTTATTATTTTCGTACACGAAATATTTCAAGCCTTGATTTTTTTAATTATTAACAATATGGAATATGTAAATGTTAGATTAAATGTTAAATTAATTTAACATTTTAATAAAATAAACATTATTTTAATAAACATTGAAATTAAATTAGATATAAATATTAGATTAATTAAAATACCTCTAAAGTTAATTAATAATCAATAATAATAATATCTAATAATTATTGATACAAAAGTTATTCCAGTGATAAACGGTAAATTAATATTATACAATATTCCATATATATTTATATAAATCCAAAAATTATTAACATACCGTAATCATCGCATAATAATTGAATATTATAAATTAATATTTTTGGAATCGAAGAAGTGGAGATCGTGTCACTCTCCGATTACAATTTCGTCCCCGATAATTGGCCTTCTTTATCAAAAGTGCATTCTTGTCCGACGGAAAAAAAAATGCTTGTCAATGTACATCGTTCTCTTTCTCTCTTCTAATCGATAATTACACGATTTATTTGTACGTTTCCGTTTATCGATTTCCGTATTGCCCGAGAGTGGCGAATGAGTCTGCATTCAATTATTTTCGCCGCGAATAATTTTATTCATTCGATTATCCGATAAAATTGATTTGTTGATAAAAATAAGCGGTCGCCAAAATTCAGTCTTACACTAGACGCTATTTAGTTTTTTTTTTTTTCGTTTATCACGATGGAAACATTTTTTTGAAAAATTATCGACAAGGGAATTCGATTCGGAGCAAAAATGAGGAAGAATAGTCTTCGCTGATTTATATCGAATCGTTCAAGGATAGATGGTCAATTTCAACGATTGATACGTGGGAAAAAATATGAATTACTCTTCGACGATAATACGCGAGTGCGTTTTTTTTTTTTTTCGATCATAATGACGTCGCAGTACAGCGTTCACTCGCTTAAAATATGAAACATTAAGGGGGAACATCCGCAGGAAACAATATATATTTCGGGAATTATTATTTAATAAATTATTGATCCGACCGCATTAAAAGTTGTTTTACTCGAACGTATAAATATTAAGGTATATTGACAATTTTTTAAATAAAAATTTATATTAATTGAGACCAACTGTGGTCGGCGGAAAAAGAAACGTCCCACGCTGGCACAGTCTGCAATGCCCTGATTGCATCCAACCGGTTGATTCAAAAATGTTCTTCACGTGAAACCAATAAAGCCCTCTACATCGTAGGCATTCTTGAAAATAGTTGAATCTAAGTTCTTGAAAGACGTAATTGAAGTTTACACTGTCGCGTAATAATTAATAAACATCACAGAATAATGATTAATAAAGTTTACACTCATTGTTTAACTAATATTTCCGACCTTTTTCCGGCTTGATAAAAACAATATCGGGTACAACAAATATCCTGTGTTTCGAAGTAGTAAAACCAACCGAAAATGTTTAGTGAAAATTTGGAGGGAATCAATCAAACCGGTTTTTCCATAATTTGAGGATTGTTTTTGGGAAGTATTTTTTTTAGATAATCGTCATTAAAGTTTGGAAACAATAATCTGGTAAATCCTAGTAAATCCTCCGTAATGTTTACTACTTTTCAATTCACGTTCTTCCTAATTTATTATTAGTTAATAATAATAATAATGATTCCATTATTTTCTATTTTCGTACTAATTTACATAATATTCTTAATATTTCAAATTTCAAGACGGGTGAAAGGAAAAATGTTGACAAAAAACATTTTTTGTTATTTTTTACATAATCTTAAGATTTAAAACTTCGAAACAAATGAAACAAAAATGTTGACAAAAAACATTTTTTTCTCACGTTTTCGTTCCCTTAAACGAGACGTATTTCGTGGTCGTTTTACGAGTCGAGCTACTTTGCGCAATGTCATACATTTTTGTGCAATAACAAGGGAAAAAACGAACGAGAAAAAAAAATGGAAAAAGAAAATATTCCATCAAGCTTTAAAGACAAAGCGGCCTATGAGTTGGTTCAAAGGTGAGCGCGAGTCCGTCGAACAATGCGTCGCAAAATTTTTATTTCTCGTGCTGTCCCTCCGCGGCTTCGTCTCGCCTCTCTCGTCCCATGGAAATTGGCCGTTGTTCATGCATACGCGTACCCGCGAGTGTACGCGAGTATCCTCGAACCTCGTATTTCGGGCTAATGCTCCGTTGACCGTGATCGGATGGTAAATGGCCGAGGGCGGAGGCAAGGGGCGGCGGGGGGGGGGATGTAACATCTTCTCACTTACATCGCGTACTCTGTCTTTTTTCAGTGGTAATAAATTAAGGTCTTTGTTGAATACTCGAAAATGACGCAAGGCTATGTAGGTTATTTGGCTTTTTGGTGCATTTTCGGTGCTATATAACGTTGATGGTTTGGGTTTGGGTTTGGGTTTGTTTGAGTTTCGGTTTGTTCGGGTTTTGGGTTTGTTTTGGGTTTGTTTGGGTTTATCTGGGTTTGTTTTGGTTTTTGGGTCTGTTTGGGTTTGGGTGCAAATTTTAGTCACAAAAATTTGCATATTAAAATTGTAGACGCTTAAATTTTCATACTGAAATTTTAGATGCTGAAATTTTTATACTAACAATTTAGATACTAAAAGTTTCATGCTAAAATTTTAGATGCTAAAATGTTTAATACTGAAATTTTCATATTAAAATGTGAAATACTAACATTTTCATACTAACATACTAAAATTTTAGATGCTAAATACTAAATGTAGTATCTAAATTTTCATACTAAAATGTTCATACTAAAATGTCAGATACTAAAATTTTCATACTAACATTTTAGATACTAAAATGTTAGATACTCAAATTTTCATACTAACATTTTAGACTCTAAAATGTTCGCACTAACATTGTGGATACAAACATTTCTTCTTTTTTGAAAATTTTAGATTCCAAAATTTCAATATTTTGAAAACTTTTGATAGTCCGATTCTTTCGGTTTGTTCGAAAATTCTTTTGACGCGTCTCTATTTGAACGTGCACAAGATGACGTACGATCCATTTTTATTTACATATTATCGAATATTTTTAGGTATGCTACGTTTGGGTTTGTACAGTGATAGTTTCTCGTTGAATCATTAAAAATAAAGATTGTTCGCTAGTAATTATCATGATATCAGACATGTATATCAAAGTATACGTCGGTTCAAGTTTTCAGGGTTTCCATTCCCAATATTCCAATCTATAACGCCGCGATTAATTTCGTGGTTCGTCTCGTCCGAAAGATCATCGGATTTCCAGCTTTGAAGATTCACACCTGGCTGGGGGGGAAAAAAAAGTACTTAGTCAGGTACGCCAAGTGTGTGGCGTACGGGGGTGGCAAGGGAACAATTACCCTTCCGGGGGTTGAAAATTCGATTAGAACGTACCCTTGAAAAGTATTTTTTTTTCTTTCTCGTTTCTTCGTTCCAATGCCCTGGTTCGTGATTCCGTTCTTTATTCACTTTTTTTTCATTACTTTTTTTTTATTAGATTTTTTTTGTTCGTTGATCGATCGTACGGCGAGGCAGCAGCAGCCGAGCGTGCCTCGGCTCGGCTCCGAAGCTCTCGCTCGCTCTCCTGGTGTGCAGTCGACAGCAGCTGTGCGCGAAGCAACTCCGATCGTTTTCTCTCTTTTCCTCTCTCTCTCTCTCTCTTTCGCTCGTTCACGTGAACGATTCGTTCGGTTTGGCGCGTGCCGAGCGACCTCCCGATACCCCGTGGAAGCCCGCTCTACTCGCTCAACTTCGCTTTCTTGCCCAGGCACCGAGCAGAGAGAAAAATAAAAATGTCTATGAGAGAGCAAGAGAGAGAGAGAGATGCAGAGCTCGTTGACTCTTCTCTGACCGCCTTTGGCACCTGTTCTCCAGCTGATGTCCGCGCGCTCATTCTCTGCCTGTATTCAACGTCTCTGCAACACCGGCTCCACTGAAGCTATACGTATGCTTTTAACGTACCAGCTTTTTCCTCCCTCTCGAAATTTTGACTATCGTTTGTCGATGTCTGCGAAACCGCCTGGAGACTCCTTTTAAGCTGAGTAGAACATAGTGACGTATTTTGGGTTTTACCCAATGACTTATGGGGGTAAAATGTTTGAATATGCAATTTTCAAAAGTGGAATTCTCGAAGGTTATTCAATTATTAGGTTAAGTTAAATCGTGGAATTATTCGTTTACATATTCCGCAGGGCCCTGTCCTTCGTTTTTTGGAGAAAACTCAATTGGCTCGGAGAAATCTCGGTTCGAATGTTTTTGAGGTTAGGTCGATGATGCAATTGTTGTTAAGGGATCAGATGATGGGGGTTATTAAATCGAATTATAGTTGTAGCGGTTGGTAATTTTCTGACATTACCTGATGACTTATGGGTGGAAAATTTTGAAATTGAAATTTTTCAAAACCTGTTTTATCGAACATGGCCTATTACTAAAATCGGTGAAAGATGCGTCCAGGAATTTTTCGGTTACCTTATGTTCAGTTTTCCAGGAAAACTCTAGAAACGACGAATGTGCTTTCGAAAATCTATGAAAATTTTGGTTTTTGGAAATGTTACTATGTCTGAATATTCTCGATTTTTTTTCCAATTCATTAATTTGGATTGATTTCAATCGAATGAAATTCGGTTAAAATTAAATTCGCGTCCAATTGAAATTAATCAATTAATGTTCGATTTTTCAAGTCCAACAAGTCTGTACGAGTGCAAAGAGAAGCTGCATCAAGATCCAATAGACAGATATATTGACCAAAATCGTGATTCTATCGGATTAATTTTCATTTAATGAACAGTTTATTTAATTAAAGCTACACTACTCAGACGTCACGCTACAGCGATGACCTAAACATTAAACGATTGGAAAATTGTTCGGACATTTGTTGACATGTCCAAACATGTGTACGAAACTGCATTGAATAATATTCGTAATTGCTTTCGTGATTAATGCGAAAAAGAAAGCTCAATACGATTTCTTATTATTGCGTGATAAAATTTATAGTAATTCGTTTAATTAAAACGATACGGTAATTGTATATCGTTATCCTAACATATCTCATTATCATATAACAATAATAATAATATAATATATCCTCATCGTGTTAAGAATATTTGTTTTTTATATTAATAATAATTATTATAATTCAATTATCTCAAATATATATTTATATCAAATATCAATTATGATATATTGTGTTTTTTAAATTTTCATTTACACGTTTTTATTAACATACGATAATGATAATAAAAATAATAATTTCAATAATAAAACTTGAAAAATTCATTAAAATAATTAAAATAATAAATTTAATATCGAAAAGAAATTTTATCTCGGAACGTATACATTACATTTTCATTGTTATCTTCATACGTACGTATCATTAATTAACACATCCATGCATACTGCATTATCACCTAACAATAACAATATATTTTCCCTCTACTTGAGAAAATTTGTTTTTCACATTAACAATAATTAATATAATACCGTAACGTGGCAATAATCATACAGCAAGGCTTTTAGAATTGCTACTTATGCATCAATAATAATAATAATGATTCTTCAAATTGTCAATTAATTATTAAATCAGAGGTAACATATTTCCTTCATTGTTATCACGCAAACGTATCAATATATACTTTATTCTTAATGATACAATAGTAATATTAATTTTTATATTCAATATGAAAAAAAAAATGATTAATTCAAAAGGAATATATTCTCTTTTCTTTATTATTACTATTATTATTATTACGTGGACCCTTTATTGCACTATTCATTAATAATGACGTCACAATGACATTAATATATTTAATAATTATATATTTAATATAGAAGAAAAAAATGCTTAACACAAAGCGAATATATTATCTTTTCTTTATTATTATTATTATTCTTATTAAAATTAATAACATTTTAATGATATTATATATTATGTTAAATATATATAATACTATGTCAAACTGATATTAGTATATATAATAATTATATTTAATATAGAAAAAAATGCTCAACTCAAAGTGAATATATTATATTTTCTTGATTATTATTATGCGAACGTGTATGCATGGGACGAAAATAAAGGTGTAGGCCACAAGCTGTACGAGCGTGTTAGGGGCGTGAGGGCCACTCGGGGCAAGCACTCCCACGCTCAACGTCCATGAAATGGGGTGCGAGTTGCAGAAGCAACGACTCTTTCTTGTCGGCACGGACACGACGAGCACCAACAGCAGCGCGAGCAGTAGCGGCAGCAGTTCGCCGCTGCACTTCTTCGGCGCAGGTGTACACGAGCATGTGAACGCGAGAAGCATTGCAGCTTCGCATTGCCGAGCAAAACCATGCACCGCCCGTTCCTCGTATCCATACTCCTCGGCCTCCGAAAAAGACCCGAGAAATAATTTTCTGTACACGCGTACCAATTTTTTTTCTTTTTTTTTCTTATTTTTCGACCTTTTTTTTGTCCAGTTTAAAATCGACGAGAATTACGAAAAAATGTAGGAATTTGACGTTTCAGGCTTTTGGGTCGGAAGCGGAAGGAAATTTTGGAATGATCATTCGAAATCAAAATAGAAACGGAAATTGTTTTTTTTTTTTTTTTTTCATTTTCGATTTTGAATGGGTTTTTGTTAGTTGCTACTTTGTCCAGTTCAAAATCGTCAAGGATTTTGAGAAAATTTAGGAACGTCACGTTTTGAGTTTGTTTGGATCGAAAGTGTGAGGAAATTTGGAGATAATAGTTCGAAATGAAAATAGAAACAGAAATTTTGTTTTTTTTTCTTTGTTTTTTTTTTTTCATATGTTGTGGACATCGAATAGTTACTTTGTCCAGTTCAAAATCGTCAAGGATTTTCGGAGATTTTTGGAAATAGAAGTTCGAAGCCAAATAGTGGGGAATTTTGGGATAATACTTAAACACTCATAGACTTTTTTTTCCTTGTAATTATGATAATTCAGCGGACGACGTAATTAGAGTTCTGAGTAAAATATGTTTTTACTGGTTTTCCTTGGTCGAACTTTTGGCACGAATGGCCCCATGGGAGCGAACGATTTTGATCACCTCCCCTCTCGATAACCATCAAGAATGGCCTTCGATATTTCGGGTCGGTGCTTGCCCATGCAGAAAATGATCAGCTGGGCATCGAGCCGCCGAGAATTCATTCGCCCTCCGATATAAAGAGAATCGATTCGATTCGATCCCACTGTTTTTTCAGCAAATGGTCAACCGTAAGAAACTGCAAAATACACAAGGATAGATTAAGTTGGAGATTGACAATTTTTTAAATAAATTTGTCTTTTCATGCTAATAGGGAAATAAATATTTATCAATTATGGTTGAGCATTTTTCTTTGTTGGTTTTCAGAATTTCGGAGTAATTTCGATTTCCAAAAACAAAAAAAAAAACGTTTTTCAAACCTGCACTGTATGGAATGGAAACGAAAGTACAATAAGATAAAAGGACGTTATCATTCTATTGAATGTTACAATTATTTTCAAGATTCAAGATTTTATTTATAAAATATGAGAATTTTCATTTGAGATTTCCTTTTTTTTTTTACTTAAGCATAGAAAGTACAATTTCTGAAATAAAAGTTACTCTTAAAAATCTCCAAAAATTACAAATATCAAAACTCTTTTAAAAAATCCTAAATAAAATTCTAAAAAAAAAGAAAGTTTGTATTTTTCAAAACCTTAGTAAATCCTGCATTTTTGAAAACATCTCGAAAAGTGTGTTAATTCTCAAGATTAAGTTTAAGATTTACAATTCCATCGGGATGAAAAAAAACACACACACTTCAAGAATAAAGGATAATAAATTTTCTAAAAAAAGTCTTGTCCTTTTTTGAGAATGAAAAATAGAATTTCTTACTATACTACCAGCCCTCCTGAAATGGCGAAAAAATCAATCACTTATGCACCGAATTATCATCGATCGTCGATCTTTTGGTCTCTGAATACTTTATGCTTTGGAAATGAGAAAATCATTTCGGATTTTAGATAAAGCAAAAAAAAAAAGGCGATGTAATTCATGCAATGGTGTTCGGGAATTTTATCCCCCGACGGTTCAGCTCGTCGCAATTTGTATCTCCGTCTTTGTTACGCAAAATCGCGAGCGACGTGCTCACAAGGAGCGGCGAGGGGGGAGGGGAGGAGGGGGGAATTCAAGTATAACACTGTACGGCGCAGGAGCGTTATAACGCAAACTATAGCAGTACGGAACGAAGAAAGGAAGTCCGCGTTGTACATATAGGCGGAGTCGAAACCGACCAATCGCGTCGATACAAGACGCCCACGATTTAACCCGTTCTTCTACGATCTCTCATTCCTCTTTATTGTGTGTGTGTGTGTGTGTGTGTGTGTGTGTGTGTGTGTGTACGCGCATGTGTGTTCCATTCGCAATTCGCGATTGGAGTATTTCGTACGAGTACGAGAAAAACAATTGACGAAATTCCTTTTCAACCGAACTTAGTAATTTTGGGATTTTTTAATTGAATATGTTTCATTTTTAGTGGAGCAGTGAAATTTTGAGCGGAAAAATTGGTTTTGAAGTAAAATTCTTAATTTCGGAGTAAAGAATTTATCATCATCGAAGCTTGCAATTTTGGGATCGGAAATTGAAATTTTGAGGACTAAATTTGAAGTTTCGATTGGAGAAGTCTAATTTGGGGGAAATAACGGTTTTGGAGTAAAATTCTTCGTTTCGGAGTAAAGAATTTATCATTATGGATGCTTGCAATTTTTAAATCGAAATTTTGAGTATTAAGTTTTAACTTTCGGGGGGAGGAGTCAAATTTGAGGGAAATAACGGTTTTGGAGTAACATTCTTTATTTCAGAGGGAAGAATTCATCGTCGTTGAAGCTTGCAATTTTGAGATCGGAAATTGAAATGTTAAGTATTACATTTCAAATTTTGATTGAGGCAGTCAAATTTGGGTGAAATAACGGTTTTGGAGTAAAATTCTTCATTTCGGAGTAGAGAATTCAGGATCTTCAAAGATTGCAATTTTGGGATCGGAAGTTGAAATTTTCAGTAGTAAATTTCAATTTTCGATTTAAGCAGTCAAATTTGGGTTTGCTTGGGTTTTGTGAAACAAATACTTTATTTCAGAGTGAAGAATCTATTATTGACGAAATTTCGTCGTGAAGATGAGACCTGACTCAAAAATACATTGTGCAGCAATGTGAACTGATGCAGAGAGACTAAACTGCATTATATTTATTGTCTAGAATGGAAAGGATTTTTCATAGTCTTCCCATGGGCCGGGTCAATTTTAAATTGGTAAGGACGAACTTCGGGTTAAAATGTTTTGCAATAAAATACTTTATTTCGGAATAATAGATTTATTGTTTTGTTGAAATAATTCAGGATAAAAAAAAAAGTTATTTCTGTACGAAACAAACTTTGGCGCAACAGCAATCACTGTAGAAAAAAAATGAACGAAAACAATGATATTTTGGAGCACAATAGCTTCGGAATGAAACGTCTCATTTTTTAGTAATAATCCATGCACTTTGGAATGAGAAAATTGAATTTGCAGTGGAGTAATACTATTAAATATTATATAATACGAAGTATAAAATATTACATATAGTATTATATATTATTATTAGTATTATTTATAGTATTATTATATTATATAAATATATAAATATAATAAACACTATAAAATATTAAATCTAGTAATACTGTGAAAAAAAAAAATTCTCTCCCGATATAACATATTCGAGAGTGATATAACTCAAAGTAAAAGAAAAAAAATATTCCGGAACAAAAGATATCTTGTCGACAAAAATACTTTAACCTTAAAGTATCCCATCCCAAAATAAAAAAAAATAGTTTTTTAATTTAAAAAATCGTGTAGTGAAATACTTCTTTCAGGATAATAAAATAATTGTTCCAGGCATCTTTAATCTCCAATCGAGTAAATATCCATAAGAAAATACAACCTGCGATAAAACAATATATTTTATTGCAGTATATTTTAATAAAATCGCCTTAAAAATGTTTCAGTGTGTCACAATTAAAAATCGATGGAAAAAAAAGTCTTTCGGACTTGGAGTTCTAAAAACAAAGGCAAAGAAAATAATGAATATTGTGATCCTTTTTTGTTCAGGTGGGTACAACCATTTGCGCAGTCCCGTGTGCCAAGACGAGCAGAGCCAAAGGGACGAGACATCACCACCTCCGCACAGTAATCACAATTCCCATCCACCGAATTCTCACACGACGACACCTGGCGCCAACCACAATAACAATAACAACAATAACGCGAGCAACGCGTACATACACTTACGAAATTTGAATCAGCTCAAAGCGGAAAGTGAGTATACTTTCACATTCAAAAACAAATTCATCCGCGATCAATCTCACTCAATAAAATCAAATATCATTGATCAAAACTTTATCGTTACGTTAGAGCTAAATTATTGTTCCAATAATAATTTATTCAATTTCATTGATTTATCCAATTTTAACAATTTATTCAATTTTATTGATTTATCTAATTATAACAATTTATTCAATTTTATTGATTCATCCAATTTTAATAATTTAAAAAATACTCTAACGTAATAAAAAAAAGCAACAATCGTAATGAAATAAATTTATCAATTGATCCGTCATTGATGGTTTCATTGGTGACTTCATTGTCATTTGCGTGCGATTCTATTGACGAAAAAAAAAACAACGAAAAAGCATACGGTCGTAGAGGAACGAAAACATGCTGTATCATCGAACGAATATTTAAGAGCGTTGAGTTAGACCTAAATTGATGATTTCTTTTATATTATTACGTAAAATGGCTTTTTATTAAATTAATAATAATGAATTATAATTATATCTGTATAATTATTATTTATTACACAGATATATTTATTTACTATAAATTTGTCAATTGAAACGTCGTCACAATTCAAATGGCATCGAATTCGTCTGAGTTTAATTTCGCTAAAAAAAGACAATTAAGGATATTCTTGCGTTATACGAATTTAAAAATTAAATGTTTGAAATTAGTATAAACTTTCTTAAAAACCATACTCAACTCTGAATAAAATTTGAAAAAGTTTGACCGTCTAGGAACCGTGATATTTGTTTTAAAAAAAATCGTATTTTTTCATAACTTCCTATAAGATTTCGTGTTAAAGTTGCAATTTTTACGACTGAATATTTCGGTTACAAAACGATGAAATCTTTTCAAATTTTTTAAACATCTCAATAAAATTCACGTAATTTTTCAAACAACTATCTTTAAAAAATTGTATCCGATGATTCTGCCATGCCTTAGTATATACTATTTCGATTATAGCGCTAGAACATCCCTGATAAAAAAATGTTAAACATGAAAGCGAAAGAGGAGAAATTTGTTGATTGTAAAAATGATTTAACGTGTGTTTTAGCGAACTATTCGAGCCATCACATAGCGGAGCATTTGCAAAGCGGCGGTGGTGGTGGAATGACGGGCGGTGGTGACCTCGGGGGCAATGGGAGCACCGAGGGTGATTTGCGCGTCGGCGCTACGACCAACGAGAGTTACATGACACCCGCGCATTATTCCGGTTACGACGATGCCTCCGATTATCACAGTATACCGCAGGATCATCAAACGCCAAATCCCTACAATCTCGACGGTTCGCCGGAATTCTACAGCGCGAGTGGAATCCATCTCGAGCCGAAGTATCAGCCACCGCCATTCAAGAATTATCCGCGAGGTCAGTTTTCGTCATCAAGAATCGACGAAACATTCATATCCACGTATTGCCGATTGCGATTGAATAATCGAAACGTTGTTTTCTTTTTTTTTCTTTTCTTCAATTTACGCAGGTCGTTATCACGAGAGTTATAACGAGACCGGTTACGGACAGTACGACGCGACGAGTTTCCAAACGGTTCCGGGTAGCGGAAGTGCCGGTGGGACCACCGGAGTTGCCGCCGATCAGTGGGGTGTTGGCCCACTCGGTGATCACTTGTCCCATCATCCAGCATTCCTCGCCGGTCTTGGACCACGAGACTCCTCGAATCCTCATCATCCATCCTCGATCGGCAATAACCCGGATCAGAAGCCACTCCTCCAGAGTGCCATGCTCGCTGGCTATACAGGTCAATTTTTTTCTTTTAACAGTACTCGGTATTGGTTTCTATTAGGATATTCGTCTCAATTAGGAATTGATCATAATTTGACTATCAAGTCTTCAGGATTTCATTCGAGAAAATAAAACGATTGGAAAGAACGAGTCGCAATTTTGCAATTAATATCACCCAGAATCTGTGACTAGAAATTTCTACCTGGTAACTAGATAGCTTTTTCTTTGGAGTCAGGGATTTCAACTTTTTTGATGAATTCTCAATAAAAATGAAAAATACACGAGTTATTTTTCATAATAAAAGCTTGTAAAAAATGACGCGAGTCGTCATTCCAAAGAACATTTTGGTGTAGCAAATTCTTTCGTCTAGAAAATATGTATGGAGGTTCCTTTAGAATAAAAATACATGGTACTTATGCAGGAGTAGGGCTCCACCTCAATTTTGGCGGGAGATTTTTTTTTTGACATGAATTACTTCAATTAGTCATCACTAGTGATATTTAGCCGGATGAGGCTGACAGTTTTAATTATTTCCATGAGTTATGGGCTTTTTAATCATGACGAAAAATGCGATAAAATAGGGCATCTTCGTATAGGGAGATTTATGAAATGAGCCTTCCAAAATATATTCGAACAACCTTCATTATTTCCATAAATTATGAGGTTGTTTGGGTTTGTTTCGGTATATACTGGAAGGCTCGTTTCATAAATCCCCCTACTCTCCACCTTCAGTTTAGGCGTCAAAAAATACAAAACTGCGCTATTTTATCGCATTTTCCCTCATGATTAAAAATCCCATAGCTCATAGAAATTATTAAAATGGTCAATCTCCGTCGACTAAATATCACTAGTGGTGACTAATTACAGTAATTTATAGAAAAAAAACAAATCTGCCGGCAAAATTGAGGTTGTGTCCTACTTCTGCATAATTACCAAATATATTCCAGAGCAAAACATCCAAGAGTAAAAAATAAACAATTTCTAACTGATGAATCCTAGAAATTAAACTGAACAACTAGGAGCTTCTACCCAGAAATACGAAATAGAAATGTATTATTTCAGATATCAATGAAAAGTTTCTATGACCTTGATTCCATCACCATCAAGTTCCAGTGAATATGAGGAACAGATAATATTCGTTTTTTTTTCTTTTTTCCTTATCCAGGCGGCGGTCCTTGCTTCACCGGATCAGGACCGATCCAACTGTGGCAATTTCTGTTGGAGTTACTAACGGACAAGTCGTGTCAGGGCTTTATATCGTGGACCGGTGACGGTTGGGAATTCAAGCTTACCGATCCCGACGAGGTTGCGCGTCGCTGGGGCACGCGCAAGAACAAGCCCAAGATGAATTACGAGAAGCTCAGCCGTGGCTTGCGCTATTACTACGACAAAAACATAATCCACAAAACCGCTGGGAAGCGATACGTTTATCGCTTCGTTTGCGATCTGCAGAGTCTCCTCGGGTAAGCCATCCATTACCCGGATTTATATCGCGCATCAACCTTCAATCTGATCTCGTTAAATCGATCAACTACTGTATACCGTCCTCGTTAGTCCTGTCATCGTCGTAACAAGAACATAAAATAAAACTAAATATCACTTTACGATCCATAATCCCCGGTTGCGTGATATCTTCCTCTGGCTTGCAAATCTCGATGCCACTTCACCCCCTCCCCTGCCCCTTGCCGTGGCGCTTGAAATTCTATCTCTTCTCTTTGTCTTTTTTTTCCGCGCACGAGAAAATCGCTTCAACCCCCGTGTTCTTCTTTTTTTTCGCAGATACACCCCGGAAGAGCTGCACGCAATGGTGGACTTGAAACCCGAGAAGAAGGAAGAAGACTGAGTTCGCGAAGAAAATTAATAAAGAAAAGCAAATGAAGAAAAAAAAAAGCAGCAAAAAAAACAGCAAAACCCTAACGACGACAACAACAACAAGAAGAAAAATAACGATACGAAGATAACGAGGGAACGCGACGTGACATCGTGGTGTTTCGTTTGTCCCTAGTGAGCAGCGTCATCGATTGCAGCACACGGGATACGACGTCGTGTGAAGCAAAGAAGAAGAAAAGAAAAAAGAACACTGACACACACACACACGCACACAGACACATTCAAACGTGTATACGAGACTCCACTTTTTTTGTTCTTTCTTTTCAGTGCCTTCGTTGAGACTATCAGTCTTTATTTTTTTTTTAATGCGAAAAAAAGAATAAAAACAAAAAAAGAAAATTATCAATAGAGAGTTTCGAAGGATTCGAGGGAGGCGAGAGAAGCGATTAAAAAATGTAAACGTATACGCGCGTGTATACGCGGATATATATGTAAAACCACGGGATGAGAAACACAAGTCGAATCGGTCGTATGTACCAAAGAGACAGGGTCCGCATACCATTGGTGCCTAAAACATAAAGAGAAAAGAATGACGAGATAAATCGTAAATGATAAATACCAATAAACAGTTTAAGGAAAAAAATAATAATAAAAACAAGATGGAAAGACGAGTAATGAAGTAAATAAATAAATAAAATGATAAAAACGTAAATTGTGAATTTGTTTCTAAGTGATTGATTTGCCACACAAGATTTTAGATGAATATTTATAGGAATGAACTTGACAATTTATACATATTATAAATATATTATACATATATATTTTTAATGTTACGTGATTTCTAAGCACTGTGGCATCGAATACAAACACACGGACACAGACATACAATCTCTCGCTCGACGATGCGTCTAAATTATTTATGTCCCGTCATTTCTACGAAAGAACCAGGAGGTGGAATCAAGATTGTAAGCAGAGGAAGAAACAAATATGATGAGAGATGATAAGAGCATGGATAAGAAGCATGTGTGTTATATCTCGTTGACAGATGACACGATATGTGATTGTTATTACTCTAATTTTACTACAATAAATCATTATGACTACATTATGAACTTTGTACATGTAAGCTGTACTGATTATTCATTTTTTCTTCGCTATTTTTTTACTCAAATCTTCACTAGCTACTCGCCAAATCCCTCAAGACGAACGTCTTGATAATCCGTTTCGGGATAATATTTGCCGACCGAGGGTGAACGGAATTTAATAAATTTGTGGCTTCGTCGAAAGATGGCTGTCTATGCCAATACCGACAAAAAATACCAACCGGACGAAACGCAAAGCCTTACAGACTGATGATATAAATATTATCGATAGTCGGTAAACAAGAAATTAAAGATAAATCGAAACAAAAATTCCGAACACCAAAACCACCAGCTCATCCAAAAGATATCTCGAAACCTTTAATTCCAAGCATATCACAATCGACTGCCGCTTTCTCGTTCAAAAAATTCAAACAAACACTATTCGTTATGCTTTAAAAAAAACGGCCGAAAATATGCAATCTTTGGTTATGTTTATATTTCTTTCGTAAATTTCCAGAGCGAAGTTCCTTTCTTCTTCGTATATGATTTTTAGACGTTAACTGAAATATTATTATGAAAAACGACGGATGCGTGACATAAAAATAAAGAAGCGTGGTTGAGGTGTTACAATTTTAACTTTCCTTTCGGCACACGTGAGTGCTCTAGAGTCCGCGCCCTTATAAACTCAACGTCAAGAAATATACAGGTAGGATCGATATGAGACTTTTCTCTCCCACCCACCCCTCGTGTTCGCGCTGTCGCTCGTGTACGCGCGCATATACGTGCAAGTATAATGGTCGCAGCTCCACACCCTCGTCGGGAGTCGACTGGCACAGACACACGCAAACACCCACTAGAGTCGACCTCGCACAATATCAACTTTGTCCTCTGTGTGTTCAATGATGAGCAGAGACTGCGCGCGTTGTTTTGCTCGCGTCATCAGTTTGCCTGTCCGTATCACCCTTCGCGATTAACCGCGTTCCTCCGTGAAAAAACAAGCCGAAGCCGCGAAAAAATCTCGTATCCTTTGTTCGAGTACGCACAACGCTCGCGAGTTTAATTTGTTTGCTATTTATCATATTTTATTCATCGACCGTAAAGCCCAGAAAAAGAAGGAGACAGGGTAGGAGAGTGAGTGGAAGAAAAGTGCAACATAAAAGCACACGTGCGAGAAAGATGAGTAAGCGTGTTTTTTTTTAATTTCTTGGCTTATGCTACATTTTCGCGGTGCTTCGAATCGTTATTTTATTTACCAGTGTTACACATCTTTTAAGGACCCAGCATCTCACGATCCTCATTCCACGGGGTTTCAAAATATTTGCAAATAAGGAATGTTTAAACTTCAATTTCTTTTATTTCGATTGCGACTGTGAAAAAACGATTGTACGGTTTTTACGCTGGTGTGAAAAGTGCAATGATTGGAAGCCTGTCAAGTTCAACGTACGTTGGTAGAAGTGGACAGAGGGAGTTTTAGATTATTTCTATGATGTTAAGCGAAAATTGAGAATCTTTTGGATTCAGGACGGTTGTGCTTAAAATCTCATACGTTCTCATTTATGCCGAATATTTAATTTATTTGATGTCGTATCAATTTGAAGTCAAGCATATATTCGCTAAATTCGACTGTATAACGAAATCAAATTAATTGCAAGACCTAACATTTTTATTTGAAACAAATCACCACGCGTAGATAGACGTGTGTAAGACAATATATAAATCAGTCTAAAATGACGGCGTAGGTAACGTATGAAATGGCTTAGGTATATATTTTATCCACGCTGAATTCACGATTAAACTGCTTTGTTATTGCAGTCCTGCGCATCGTTCATGGAACCGGTGTGCACATGATTAGTACTTTAACTAACGTTCTTTTGATCTTGACCTACTAACTACTTCATTGCAGCAAATCCACGCCGGATTATTTTTCTCTTCATCCTCGTTAGAGCAAAATTCCTCAAAATCGTCAAATTCCTCGAAATCTTTTGAAACACGGCCTTGTACGCTTTCGATAACCTGTATTTTCCGATAAATGATCATATCCACATTTCAATTCAAACGTTATTTATTTCCTGTCGAAAAAAACATTGAGGTTAGAAATATTCATCGTGCAATATTCGTGACGTAAGATTACCGTGGATACCATAAAAGTTTAACTAGATAAAATATTACTGGACGGATATTTCAGTATCAGTTAACAACGAAGTTAGTTCTTTTTTGCATTCGATAAGAACAAAAATATTTACTACACGGAGCTCGTGTCCATTGGCGGCCATGGAACATCTTGATAGTCACATTTTGCCATCTATCGGCTACACAAAGAAAGTCATCCCTACTTGTACAGCGCGAATATTTAAAAAGCAGGGGTGTGTCGTCTTATCTTATTATGTCATCTTAAACACAACTACTCTATATTTTAAATGCATACACGTGTTAACTCTGCACAGTTTAAACATCGTCGTGGCGGTAAAAAAACAAAGAATTTACCAATAATTTTTTGTGAATTCACATGCGTTATTTCGTTTTGGCAACATTAATAAGAAATATAGTTTCTTACAGCGTTTTTTTTCAATATAATCGGAATTTGATTTGTAGACTTTGGTTAACAGTTCCTTTGGTTCATTTGTTTTTTTTTTCGGATATCTACATGAGAGTATATTGCGAATAATTAAAATAATAAAACTTTATAAATTAGGGATCATTCATTACTTGAATTTGGCACTGTTTTTTAAAAAGTGTCTTATATATTTAGACGCTTAATTAATCAAATACGTTTATAATACGTATTATTGAAACAAAATTAAGAAAATGATATAACATTGTTGAAAAAATGAACAATTTCATTTTTCGTAGACAATTTGAGTTTGAGTTATTTGTTTGGGTTTAGTTATTTGTTTGTATGAGTTATTTGTTTGGGGAGAGTGATCGCTGATACATGTAAACCGATATTTCTCAAAGTTGAAAATAAGATTAAAATCCTAAGTAAACTCGTAAAAAACTTAACCGTCTGATTAAAAAAATGTTCAGGTTATGTCGATCTTCTACACTTTACTAAAAGTGTTCATTTCAACTTGCAGACTAACGATTGCAGTATCGAAGATTCGAGCAACGATACAAATGTGAAAGAAGGCGAATTCGAGTAAGAAGATAAACATGTCTACGAGATCGAAGGAAAAAGTCGTGGCGGCTTTTCGTAAATTGTTTCGCCCATCCGAAAAGATCGGCGAGCAGGAAGTTACCGCGGGCAGTAGTTCGACGAGTTCGCCGTCGAGGCGATTGCTCAGTCGTCATCATCGTCCGGACGCCGTAACTCCCTTGGAAGCCGCCATGCCCGAAAATCCTGGCGCCAGTCATGCGGTCAGTAATTTCTTCAAATCGAAGAAATCAAGTGGCAATTGTTCGCAGGTAATTTACACGTGAATTCGTACACGTAGGTAAGAATCGTAATACGCGTGGAGATTAACGTTCGGAAATTTAAATCCATCAAATAAATAATTAATCCAATAATGGAGTCCAACTTTAATAGCAAATTTCACCACCAGGATCGCTTCGATAACGAGGGACTGTTAGAAATAGACAAACTATAACGCGAAAGTCACCGCTTCGGTACAATTAGTTCCAAACCCATCAAGATTGAAATTAAGCTGTTGGGATCCGTCGTATTGACGGAGATTAGAAAATATGGCGGTGATAAGAGAATTTTAAAATGTAAACAATCTAAATACTCATCATATCACAGAATGTTTCGCTAAACTACAGATTGGTGCAAATTTCTACACCGAGAAAACTTCTGGAATACAATTTTCACCGATATTCATGTTTTCAATTGAAATTAAATACTTGTGTCATATGGTTACCCGTAATTTCTATTGAAGAATATTTCGGTTTACCGCCACCAGATGTCATAACGCCATTAGACAGATCCCAATGAAAGTATTTGGTAAAAATAATGCTGAAAATACATCTCATAACGCGATTGTACAGTCCGATTGACAAGCTTAACCGAAAATTAAATTTTTTCAAAAAATCGAATGTTCACTAAAAAAGAAACATAAATGACTGATTAACAATGTTGATTCAGCCGGTTGGGATGCCCGAACGCGGTGTGAGGCTTCGTCGTCTGATGAAGGAGCTGAGTGAGATACAGAGAACCCAGCACCGACCGGAGTCGACCTTCACCGCGGAACTCGTGTCCGACAATCTCTACGAATGGCACATACGTTTGCACAAGATTGACCCGGAGAGCGAGCTGGCGGCGGACATGACGGAACTCGAGATACCCCACATATTGCTGCATCTCATATTTCCAGAGACTTTTCCATTCGCGCCTCCCTTCATGAGGGTCGTATCACCAAGAATCGAAAAGGGCTTTGTCATGGAAGGCGGTGCTATATGTATGGAACTTCTGACACCTAGAGGATGGGCCAGTGCTTATACCATCGAAGCCGTCGTGACGCAATTCGCAGCCAGCATAGTAAAAGGAAAAGTGAGTGCCTTCAACTGAAACTCGAATTCCTCAAGTTCTAGGTTTAGGCATTTTGTTCTTTTTATTTTATCGTTATAACGTTTTTTGGGTGTTTAAAATGCAATAAATACTGATTTTATTAATTGTGCAATCAGTATTTATTGCATTGTAATGTAATCAAGTACTTAAGGATTCCTATTAAAACTTAAAATTCAAAAAGATTATTCGTCCGGAGATAAATACGGGCGTTTGTTTGTTAACCAACATTGATTTGGTCAAAACACTCGAACGAAATGACATTTTTTTAATGTAGTCCAAATTTCATTTAAAAATACAAGTCTATTGTTTTCTTATTTTGTTAAAAATTTGAAAAGTTGCATGAAGCATAATACTTTCTAAAAATGATGAATTATCAAAAGTGTATAAAAAATCATTACTCTTTCTCTTTATTCGAATTCCAGAAACGAAAATTACCCTTTTTCAACGAGAATTGAGACGCTGATTGTCAATCTTATTGATACAAATTCGCTAATAATATTTCAATAACATTTCCTTCGGATTAAAATCCAATCGCCTGCCTCTAAATTTTAATCCGAGGGAAATGACTTCACTGCTTGACGTTTCCCCAGGGACGCGTGGCGCGAAAGCCAAAAAACAACAAGGAGTTCGACAGGCGCTCGGCGGAAGAATCCTTCAGAAATCTGGTGAAAACCCACGAGAAATACGGTTGGGTCACGCGACCTCTCGCTGAAGGTTGATAGTTCGCGATTCGCGCGAAGTTTCAATTCCTGAGCTCCACCGTTATTGGATCGTGAAAAAAAAATTCGTTGCTCCTAAAGACAAAGAGAAAACAAGAGTCCCCGAACATTTTTTGGTTTTACGGAGAGAAAGTACGTTTGGATCTTTTTTCAGCTAAGCCACATCCAAAAATGATACGCGAGTGAATGTAAAAGCGATAATGGTTAAATGCGCCATATTTATGGCGAAATAATACACGCAGGGCCTATCGATAACAGTAGAGGAAGCGAACCCCAAAATCATTCGGAAATGAGTTTGTGCTTTCCGCCATATTTTCAATATCTCGATATTTCCAACGTCTTCTCTCTTTCTCTTAGTTTCCTTTTCGTCTGACGCAGACGCACACGATCAGAGTCTTGAGAAAAAATATTTTTAACATCGCATGATACGAGACACACATACACACACTCTTGATAAATAAATATCTTCAAGTGTTTCTTATCGTTGAACAATGCGATGACCATGCACAGCAAAAGTATGAAAAATGTGCGGCAAACATAATCAATACGGAAAGAGAACGTAACGAAATGTATAATCGCTGTTTTCTTTCGACTATATCGAAAATAATGAATGTGATAATTTCGTAAACACGGATGGTGCTGGATGGTATACCGCGTGCTGAAATTCAATCGTTCAGTCCGCAATAGTCTTTCGATGGATTCTCGAAATTTCAGGTGTTGAGAAACAACGAAGACACGCTTTTATCGTTCACGATTCTAACTCGGAAATTATTGCTGAATAATGCCAAATTTCGCTTTTGCTACTGAGGTTGTGCCACGGTTGCCGATAAAGAGTTATACCGAAAAATGAAGAAAGGAAGGAAAGAAAGTAAAGAGATACTTAAGAAAAAAAAAATTGTATTGCATCGAAGCGAAACAAAGTATGGATACAATTTCATGTCTTTCAATCAAAATAATGAGAAGAAGCAAAACAAAGGATCTCTTTTTGCTAGTCGTATAAAAATTCGAGTCTGTATATGGGTATTATACTGTATGTGCCAAATAAATAGCGATTATTATCCCAGTAAATATTACAGAAATGTGAAATGATTTCCTACGCTCTAATGACATCCTTGATCGGTATCGTCTTTCTCAATTTAAGCCTTTTCTGTCACGCCCAAAAATTTGTATATATTTCAAAATCGTTTTTATTTTTTAGAGAAAGAGCTTTACCGATTTAAGTACATCAGTTATTATAGCTTAACGATATGACATGGCTGAATTTAATTTTCGAGATATTTCTTGGGGATAGATTCTTCAACGTGATGTATGAGTTCCAGACGCTTACGTTCTTTAATAATCAAAGTACATACAATAAACAAAAAAAAGTTCAATCATCAAGGATTTACCATTAAACTAACAATTCTACGTATATTTTTTAAAATTCTTATTTTGTAATCGAAACCCATTTCAAAAATTTAACAATGAAATACCGTTACTAAAATAATTTTTGGCCGTCGCAAAACATTATAAAAAAGGGAAATACTTTGAGGGCACATTCTCGGTGGTCCGAAGGACCTACAAAATAATTGACGTGTTGGCAACATGCTGAATTAAAGTCGTCTATGTATATATACATTCCGACTGAACTACCGCTTCCCCAAACTGATCTATCAGTATTCTGATTGGATCTGATTGAAGAAACTCTCAATTGTCCGAGCCCGCGACCCGTCGATAAAGGAAACTTTGCACAACTCGTTTTTTCATATACCTTCGTTTTCAGATTGTATATTAATCCGTATCGTGGATTATTCGACGTTCGTACAGATCATTATCAAAACGATGTATATTACAAAATAGAATAGTTTCCGTTTTTTTCTTTTTTACAATTTTGCATAAAACGTAAATTGTCGACGGTTAGCTTAAATTAGGCTTGGTGCGTTCATTACAAACGAAGTGTAGGTAATATGACATATACTATCGATTAAAATTTCGAACATTTCCTAGTGTTTCAACAAAGTCGTGGGCACAAAATATCCCCATTTATTTTCAAACTTACGTCTGTTTACATTTTTTTCAAACTCAGTTCTCCTTTCGACATTTAAATTGAAAACCACTTGATTATCGCCTCACACTTTTTTTCCAAAAGCTTTCCTGGACTTTGAAAAAAAGTGAATGCTTTGAGCCAAAACAAAAAAAGAAGAAAATCGCGTTGTAAGAAAATTGGAAATGTTGACCTTCTCGAATGGCTTTGAAGAGAAATTTCGATTGCTAATTTTTATATAGTTACGAACGAGCTTACGTGCAAAAATGGCGAAGGACAAAATGTAGTTCACTCAGTAAGTATGAAAAGTAGGAAAGAGATGAAGAAGCCTTTTGAGCTTTCGAATATAACCTCAATCATTCTTTTCCGTTGTTTCTTAGATAGCCAACTCTTAGCTCGTAGTACGTATATATACGTCGATAAATATTTTCGCAAAAACTTCGCTATGAGTGAGCGCGTTAACAAACAACGGCTATCAAACATTGCGTTTCACTACTGTAAGTTACAGTCAAAATAGGTTTTCAGTATTAACGCGTTTAACCTGATAAAAATTAGTTTCCGCTGAACGCCATCGTTGCTCACATCTATTCAAGAGTATTTCAAGTAAAGACTATGATTTACTGATAAACAAATTTAAATATGATTAAAAACTAGTTTTAACGAAGTGAATCTGTTGAAATGGTTTCTGAATGATAGTTGGCCATGATCGACTCAACGAACACAATCAATGGTCTATTGTCAAGCGTAGTATCAGTGGAAAAGGAAAATACGCTTCGTTTTTAGTTTGTTTGTACCAATTATTTTTTTTCTTTGTTAATACGAGTTTTAACCGTCTTTCAAATTTGTTTATCAATAAATTCTAGTATCCACTATGAAAAAGTATTCGAAACGAAGGCGTACATTACAGCTTAGTTTATCCGAGGAAGAAAAAGGCTTTTAACTGAAAACGGATTCCGGCTGTAAAGTATAAACACGTAGGGCAGCGTACTCGCGTAAGTATAGTATACGATTTTTAACACCTAATAATTAATGATTATTTTTTACCTAAAAATACATTATTGCTTTTTTTGTGCGTCGTAAAAAAACTGAAAAGACGATACCCAACTAAACGCTACGTTTCGTCGATTAATCTTTCGCATTCTTAGTTGCTACTAATTGGAGAAGATTTCCGATCTCAACCCGTGAGAATAATTCAACGAATATATTTATCGTTCGTTTTATTTCGCGATACGAACGATTTTATTTTTAACCAGGCACGATCGTTGTCGAATTCGCTTTTCGTATTTTTTCAAAACTGTGCGAATCGACGAAATATACAGATTCTCGCTTCTCTCAACTTTGTACAATTCAGCTTGTTAATGAATTCAAAAAATACAGTGGCCACGAATGAAAAAATCGTAACGACTGATACGTACGAAAATTTGCGACATTTTTGGGCCTACTTATCTATACATTTTTTTACATAACAAATCTTTAAGCGATCTTAATCTTCTATAATCAATAAACCATAATAACGATTTGCACGAAAATTGCATCTTCGACTTGGAATAAAACGTTAACTTTCAACGAATCGTGAAGTTTTAGTTTTTCCTAGCTTTGTGTTTTGAAAAGCCACGTTTCGTCTTACGAGTAAAAATTCTTAGCCTAAGATAAAGAGTAGAAAATAATGATGCGCTGAATAATTATGACTGGCGCGCTTATCGCGAAACCTCTCGAACACAAAATATTACGCTGCCTTCGTACACTCGTTGAAAGGTCCGCGAATACGGTAGCGAATAACGATACTCCCGAGCAAGCATTTTTGAGCTAGTAGTTCTTTAAGGCAAAATCGCGTCTTCCCTCGTGGACTGCGATCGCCCAATCTTAAACCTAACCTTTCAAGCGTTTAGTAAGGCGAGGAGGGTCTCGCACGGGTCAAACGTGATAGTTCTAATAATACTAATGGCACTTGTGGTTGGTCGAGTCGCGCGCGCGATATCTTCGAAGTGGAATGACGAGAAGAATCGTGATAATCGCGTTGAAATAAAAAAAATTTTTTTTTTAAAACATCGCGATAAAATAAACAAAAAAAGAATGCGATATCACTTTGAGTTTTTGCTTCATAAATAAATTAATCGTTCTTCTATATAGTAAGCGCCGTATCAGTCGTTCTTCTCTTCCGGTACACACATGAAGATCTTCGCGCAGGTAGAATTCAGTTGTTCTGAAAATTATCGAATTATAATAATTATTCACTGAAAGATTTATTTGAGTATGCAAATAAATAAGAGCTCTCACGAAACTTTAGATTTCAATTTTTCGAAAGATATTTATCGATGAAATACTCGACAACACTCTAGTCATTTCCTCATTTTGCTAACAACTTTAATAATCATTATATTTTTATTGCTGGATTGTATAATAATTATATAACTATTATAATGTTATAAATTCAATATTATATGTAATATAATAATAATAATTAGTAATGATGTAATTGTAGAATTATTATATAATTACAGTCCTAACAATAATTGTCGTAATAATGATCAATCAAATTAATAATTATAATAGTAACAAAAAATTATAACCATTATTATTATTATTGAATTAGTTAACTATTATAATTATTCTCACATTTTTGTATATAGTAACTCCGCAAATTTTAGATAGATTTTAGTATTTTCTATTATTATTAATTATCGATCAAATAATTTAGAAAATTTGGATATTGGGTATTGGAATTACCGAGTGTCGTAATATTATCAAATATTTTCGTCGGTTGTTCGGCGTTCATCTTGGTGAACGAATAAAATAAAATATTTACGATTTATTTATCGTTGGGAAATGAAAAATCCATGATACAATAGAGCTGAAAATATTAATTTTTCGCGCGAATATTAGGATCCTGTATAAAGTATTGAACAACTCACCGGATCTTTGGATGAGCCATTTGGGTTTATTTTTCCAATGGATAAATATCCAATAAACCGGAATGCCGGAGATGATGATTATCATACCGACGCCGACTTCCCACGGTGAAACGTAACACGGAAATATAACCAAAAATAAGCATATAACGAGGAATATTGCGGGCAATACGACTGGCACCTGAAAAACACCGGAAGAAGACACGAAACGTATCTCAATAGTGACAAATCCGGAGTTAACGACGATAATTTATTTTAGCGGTAATCGATAAAAAATAAAACAACAAAGTGTTATTCTTACCTTTATGGGTCGCTCGAGGTCTGGCTTTTTGAACCTGAGCCAGATAAGGCCAGAGACCGATAGCGTGGTAAATAGTGCCTCAACGAAGCTCACATAATTGATCAGCGAATAGACATCCTCTATTATCAGCAGGGCTAGTGTGATAATGCACTGGAGACGGAAATTATAGTTTAGGGTCTGAATCAGAGGTTTTAGCGCACATATAAAAGAGCACGAATATCTGTACTTTCATAATGGAACGAACGTTTCGAACATTTTTTTTTACCAATTTTTCCGGACTCTTGCGAATGATTTTTATCCCTTTTTCGTATATCTGTTGTTTCTTGTTTTTTTTTTTTTGTTTTTTTAATCCATTCTCCCAGTCCCTTGAAAATGAGTTTTATTCAATTTCTGTGAATTCACTGTTTCTAGATTTTTATCGATTATCTCGGTGCAACTAATTTTTAGTTTTTTATTTATTTGAGAATCATTTTGATTTTTTTCTTTTTCGAACAATTACAGCGTGAGAGATGACTCCAGCAGTTCGGTAATTTATTAAATGTCTTTTTCCAAACTTTAATGTAAACGATCGACAATTTGGATTTAAAAAATAGTGTATATATTTTTTTTCTTCGAACAATTAAAATATGAAACAAAAAACACCTAAATATCCAAACGTCTTTGCCTATTCTTTCAATGAAAAAAAAAAAAATCATAAGAAACTCATCATTTTCCTGGCTTAAGGACGAGTTGAATGAATTTTCTTACGACGATGGGAACACGAAAGGAGAGGGAAGATCGCGATTGTATTTGAACGAATTAAACGACGTACAAAGAGCAAAGGAGGAAGGCCAAACGTCGAAGTGACAAAGTGACATTTCGCATTCTCTCGATCCACCGTGAACTCACCATCAGGGCTTTCAATCTATTTAATTCTCAATACGATTAAAGTATCCACCGGTGAATTGCGTTTATTGTTGATTGTGGCGCTGCACTGAGATATCTTCATTCGTCGCTCGATGATCAACGAACTACCAATTTATATCAATTCAGTACCGCGACCCTCGCGACACTGTACAATTTTTCCAATCGAAACGCGCGCCGCCAAACCCGAATAAACCAGTTACGAGTAAAAATTATTCGGCTCGAATCTCGAGGTTTTTTTAATTCGTTGATCGAACCGAAATTGAAGTCTACCAAAATTAAGGAAAATTGAAGGATTCGGAGTGAAAGCTCCAATCGAGAATTAACAGGTCAGCGCAAGCCTCGATATTATTAACTACTGATATTTTAATTTTGGTTATTTTGTAACTTGGAGCATTTGCGACGAATGTTTTATAGATATTCCTAAAATTGACGGTGGAAAGTGTGCAACTTGCCACCGAAGAATTGGTCAAAAAAATGTAGAAATAGTGAATTGAGGAAAATGGGATGAAAAAACTAGACACTGGGAATTAACAAAAATTGAATAAAAATCGTTTGCAAGAGAGAATTGATTTTAGAAAAACTAGAAACGAAAAATTGATAAAAAATGAGAAAAGGAAAATTGATAAAAAATTGGAAAAGTAAAATGTATGAAAAATTTATAAAAAACTAAAATTCACTTGCAGCGAGATAATCGATAGAAATCTAGAAACAGTGAATTAATGAAAAAACGAGAAACAGCAGATTGACAAAAATGGGATAAAATTAATTCGCGAGAGTCCGGAAAATAGGTAAAAGAAAACCAGAAACAATAAATTTAAAAAAATTGGACAAAAATCATCAAGGATCAGAAAAAAATTGGAAAAAAAACTATAAACTAAGAACAAAATTGGAATAAAAATGATTTGCAAAGGGCCCGAAATAATTGGTGATTACAAAACTAGAAACAGTAAATTGACAAAAAAAAAGGGCATAAAAATCATTCGCAAGGATTCGGAAAATGGATATAAAATATTAGAAATAGTAAATTGCCAAAAATGTGATAAAACCCCTTCGCGAACGTTTGCAAGAATATCGAGAAAGCATTTTTCGAATTCCAGTCGAGCTTCAACTTTCCGCTACCTTTTTTTTGCATCTTTAACAACTCAGGCATTTTTCGTCCGTCATCAAAAAAAACTCGCTGACTCGCTGGCTACGATTTCAACAAAACGCTTCTTCGAAATAAAAAAAACTGTGCAAACGTTTGAAAAAAATATCGCGTACCTTTCATTTTCAAGAAAATAAATTTGATACTCTGCATTTAACGAAGAACGTCCAAAGAAAAATATAAACATCGAAGCAAAAATAATCGGCAGTTTAACTTCGGGAGATAAACTTACTAGAAAAATGAGCGACGGCATCGGCGTCAGATTTTGTACGTTTATGAGAGCTATCGCACTCGGCAGATGACCGTTTTGAGCCCCGACGAAGAATAATCGGGCGGACGCGAATATCGCGCCGTTCAACGCCCCGAACGTTGAGCAGGCCACGAAAAAGGGCATTATCCATGACATCACGCCTAGTAATTTATCACCAAACGTCTGAAAAACGAAATTCACAAAAGGATGCTTAATTCTCTCTTATCGATCGTTAAATATACAAACAACAATTATTTATTTTTGTAGATTTTAATACTTCGCGATAATCTTTAAAATCTGAAAATTATTCATTATTTACTATCCAAAATAACAAAACTATTTTTTTTTTCCAAAATAACAAAAAATTCGAAAAGCCTCGAAAAAATGTTAAAGAATAAAGCTGATTTTTGTGTCCTTTATCTTCAAACTTATCTCCCAATGCAAAGGGGTTTCTGGAAGTAATTAAAAAATATGCGAATATTAGTGTGGTCTGTATTTTTTATTAATTTGATTTTGATGTTAATTTCAATTTATTTGACTTTATTTAATTGATGAATTTATGTTATTTATTGAAATTTAGAGAAAACTAATTTAATTTTAAACAGATTAATTGAATTCGTGTATTATTAATCCGATTTTCATTTTCGTTTGAATTCACAAGTAATTCGGTTTGAATTTTTAATTTCAAGGACATTAATTATTTAGAATTACTGTTGCCTTGCAGGCGAGGACGCGGTCGCCCTTGTCCCCTCCTGGTTATGCGTGCAAATATTTTCAGAACTTGGCAGCATTCTGAATCGTGCCAAAAAAAAAAAAACCATTTCACGAGCAAAAATGACAGTTCGTTGTCACTGAATAAATTGCGTTTACTCACGACTGCGACTGCGTTCGACGAGAGTATTTGGTCCTGCGTCAAAACGACGAAATATGCAACGTTAGCAAGCACATAAATCACCGTGATGAGTGGCAACGATATGCAAATTGCTCGTGGCAAATTCCTATTGAAGAAAAAAACCATAAACAAATACATGTATTAATTTACCAATTTAACGAGAAAAATTTAATTGGATCAATTATCTCCTCAGTCGGGACCGAAAACCAACCCAAACAAATATCAAGGTTAACAAACAAAGAAAAATGAATTGGATCAATTTTTTCTTGATCAGAGAACCAAAGCTTTCAATTAGGACGTGCATTTATGGAATTATAATTTCAATTTATTTTGAATAGAAAGATCACATTTATAATGACGGACAAAAAACGTCGCGACCTTTCGGTTCAACGTTACTTTTTTTTTTTACTCGTTCCCATTGAAAGACCCACCAGGCGGTTACGATAATTAGAGGGTGTCAAGAAATTGGTGTAGGCCAGAATTTTACGAGTACAATTTGGAGCTGTATCATTACGCATAATCAAACTTGTTTTTTTTAGGGGGGGGGGGATTAATGGAAAAATTGAGATGATAGAAAATCGGGATTTGACTGTACTTCAATTTTCAAAAGTAATGGTACGTCCATTCCATTTTATATATCTTTTTATTGATATATATATATATATATATATATATATATATATATATATTTTTTTATCGTTGCTCCACTTGCGGGAATTTCGCAATTCCTTGGCCGACGAACTTTCAGCGCGCCAACGAAGTGTGAAATTATACACGTGGCAAAATTCTAACGAGAAAACGTAGAGAAAATTTGCTAAGTTATTGAATTTTTTCGATTATCTCCATTGAAAATTAATTGCATAAATTATAGTAAATTTATCATACTTTTTGGTGGAAACGAAATGTTAAGTGGAAATTCAACTTGCTTCAATCGTAAGATTTAAATAATTAAGAATTATATTTTCAAAGAAAGGAAATAATTTAAAATAATTCGCTCTAAACGTCATTTTCGAAAATCAAGTTGAATAATTAATATTCTATAAATGCATTTTTTTTAACTTTTTAACTTTTCAATACATAAACATTCGATTACTCAGTTTCAAAAGTCAAATTGAAACGTCAGTATTGTAAGTAGCAATTCGAAAAAATAAAATCACAAGTCGATACAGGAAAATTCAATTTCAAAATTCGATATTTAACGTAAAACTTTACAATAATAATCCCAAAATTTCAATGGAATATTCAATATGGAAAAATAATGGATTCGAGTCGATATTGGAATTACGATATAAAAAAATTCAATTAAAGTATTTCAAATTGAAACCTCAACATTTCGAGTATTGATCAACGAATAAAATTCACGAATCAATATTCAACTTATAAAGTTTAATTCCAAGATTCTAACCGAAACATCGATATTTCGAATATCACTATTAAAATTGAAAGACAAAAGTGAAAATTCGGAAATAAAATTCATCATCCGATATTCAAAAATGAACATTCAAAAATATCACTTAAAAATTTCATCGATAGAAAAATTAAATTGGGCTTAAAAAAATTAAAGAAAAATCATCAAATAATAATTTCAAAAAAGTATATTTTAATAATAAATATTCTTAAAAAAAAAATGTTTAATCATCCAATCGATCATTCGGATAAAAACTTATCGATCGATATGATTTAACGTATTTTTGTATTTTTACTTGTAAGGATTCTGGAGTTCCTCCGTGACGAAATTGAGGTAGTTCCAGCCGGAGTATGAGAAGAGTCCGGAGTAGACGGCGAGGGCGATATAGCCGGGCTCTGTATTGGTACCGGCCATAGGTTTGGCAAAATTTTCCGTATGACCGAGACATAACCACCAAATCCCAGCAACGATTATAATAAAAAGGGCAAAGATTTTGGTGCCGGTGAATACGTCTTGAACCCTCGTCGCCCATTTGACGTTGTAGCAATTAATGGCCGTCAACAAACCTACAAATTAATCAAATTTTTGTTTGTTTTTTGTTTCTCTATCAAATACAGGTCGGAGCTTCACAAATTGCCAAATCGCATTTCCAACCGGAATATATAAAGAGGATGAGTAAGTTGGAAAATCGCGCGTGTTGGAACAAGTAGTCCGTTTAAATATAACTCGAGCGTGATAATCTCGGAAAAGTGCACTATCCACAATATTCGCAAGAATAGTGAATGATCGAGGAAAGAAACGTGACACGTGCTGATTTCATTAAATAAAATATCCATGTAAGGCCCACCTTGTTTGTTTTTAAGTACGAAATAAAATTGATAATTGTTGAAATAAAACGAAAAAGTTTATTTCATCGTTTATTCAATAATCGATGTTTTAATAATAATTTTGGTTTTGAAAATAATGGTCACTATTGTTTATTTAATCGTTATATTTATTTAATGTTATTTATTAACAAATATTATTTATTCAACCATTATATTTATTTAATATTATTTATTAAATCATTATATTTATTTTACAATTTATTCAATAATTAACGTATTAATAATCATTTCCGTTCAGACAACAATGTTCACTATTAAGTATAAGTTTAAAAAAAAGAAACGACTTTCGGACCTTATTCAGACGACTGTTTCTTAATAAGACCATACCCGTTGTAACTTCGTACAACAAAATTTTGTTTAATATATAATCTTAAATTTTAAACCTACATTTGTATAACAATTTTTTCGCCTCGATGAAAATCGGAGAATTCGCAGGTATCGAAAATATTGCTTTTTATATACCATTTCTAAGCCTCAAAATTAATAAATTAAATTACTCAAAAAGACAATGAACAGAAGTAGAAGTTTAGCAATTACTGGAGTAGAAGAAGCTCTATCGAATGAATATTGACACTTTGTCGAACAGCAAAAAGGTCGTTGCAAAACAAAAGAAAATACGCTACGAACTTATTTCCTAACCTAAAGAATATTTACATTTTTGACATTTTCTCAAGAATTCAAAAACATCGAAAACTCGCGACTGAAATGTTGGTCCATCTTTTTTAACAATGAAATTTTATTACACACGATACATATTCAGATAAATATGAATCAGGTCGATTTTGTTTATGTGTTTATTCTTATTATTATCTAAAATTATAAAAATTATAAAAATTATTAAAATTATTAAAATTATGATTATCTAAAATATTGTCTATATTATATTATCATAAATATTATGTTTATATTGACAATAAATATTATATATATATTTATGTCGTTTGAAAATTATCAGGTCATTTTTGTTTTTGTTTTGTTATATTTTTGTTTGTAAATAGAACAAAAAACAGTTTGTTATATTTTGTTTGTTTGTTTGTTATGTTTAAACTATGATTTTGTTTGTAAATATAACAAACAACATAAACTATAATTTTGTTTATAAATATAACAAACAACGTAAACAATATCGACCTGACAATTATATTTATGAATATCGAACGAAGCTGCACAGACGATAAGGAAATGAGGTAAGGAAAAAAAATGTACTTACAAGTTATGACTGCAGCCAACAGTCGTACAGCTTCGTAGGGTGGTTTGCACCCTGGCCAGGCAGGTTGCAAGATATATTGGGCAAAAGTTAGGGCAGTTATTGCATTACCGGTAGGCACGAGAATGAACAAAGCGACCCAAAGATAAAGGAACGCCGGTAGTGGGCCAAAAGCGTCGCTGATGTAAGCATAATCACCACCAGACTTTGGTATCATCGTACCTACAATCGGAGGAAAAAAAATGATCGCGTGGAATATTTAGAATAAAAATCTTTGAAGTCAAACTCGTCGCATTAAATCCTCGTAAAGTCTCGTCGATTGATATTCGTGTAATTCTCGTGACGAATTAGCTATAAACGAGAGTAGCAAATTAGTTAACAATAAATTAGTCAGACATCAAAGTGATTTTTAAACATTCCGTGTACGATTCGATGTATTAGGTTGATAAACTGTCGAAATAATGTCATTTTAAGAAAATCCATTTTTTTCCCAGTCAGTCCCAACAGATTTTAGATCGTTATAAGTTTTGATGACATTTTTTTCGTGATCTATTAATTTTTGTCTTTTGGAATTTAAAGCCCGATACAGATAAAATGATACAGATATGCTATGGATAAAACGACACATGGATATTCAGTGAAGATAAAATGTGCTTCGAAAAATCCAAAGAAAAAGATGTAAGGACGATTACAAAGAATTGATTTTATTCTGAGACGTCCTCTAGTTTCTTGGGTTGAAAAAAATCGATTTTTTTTCTTCATAAATCAAATCTACGAAATGTGTAGAAAATGTGTGCCAAAGGATTTTTCGATATTCGAAGTGTTTATCTCGAAAGATCGGTTTGCGATTATGGAAAATTAGTTTTAAAGAGATGAAACGATCGAAGCTGTTGAGATTAAGTCCGAATTAGTTCAGGATTGTTTCGGTTTTCTAGTTAGAAAAAACTAGCTTTAAGGGCCTTCGATCGACAGCCTAGAAACCGATCTGGACTAACATATCGACATACGCGCCACCGGCGTCAATTTCCTCGTTTAAACTCCGAAAGAGCAACAGAATTGAGGCTTCGAAAGCTGAAGACCATTGTGGCATCTTCCTTCTCATTTCCGTACTTTTCGCGTCCATAGAATTGGCGTGGACGAGTGTATGTGCGCGTGTGGATAATGAACTTGGTTCGACCTCGCGCGCGTGGTCCGTGAGTTCGGAACATTGCCACAATCGACCCATATCGTTGCTTCATCTTTCGTATCGCGAAGTACGAGAGGAAGAGTATTTACCGTAACACGAATAACTCGTTGGAGATCGAACATGCCAAAGAACTTGCAGGAATCTTTGCCAAGAGTATTGCTTAAAAACAAGCAAAATACGAATAATGCAGAGGAATTCCATATTGTTGGAAAAAAATCGTTTTTCTTTCTGAAATTGTGATTTTGTTATAATACGGATTATAAGTATTTTGCATTTGTAATAATACGGAAATTTGGTAATAATTCGGATTATAAGTATTTTCGATTTGTAATAATATGGAAATTTTGTGATAATACGGATTATAAGTATTTTCCATTTGTAATAATAAAGAAATTTTTTAATAATACGGATTATGAGTATTTTTAATTTGGAATAAAACGGGAATTTTGTAATAATATGGATTATAAGTATTTTCAATTTGTAATAATTCGGAAATTTTGTAATAATACGGATTATAAGTATTTTCAATTTGTAATAATACAGAAATTTTTTAATAATACATAAGAGATTTTTCTCAAAAGATAATTATCGATTTTATACCACGAAAATAAAATTTTGATTGCTGACTCCAAAGACCATAGTACTGACGCTGGCGATTGTGACGTCACGATGTTGCATGCCATAGATTTATAAGTTTCAGAGCCTACTGACGGGAGTAAGTAATTGTTACACTGAGTGTTACAAAGCTACTTCAAGTGTGAGTTCGTTAATGCAATTTCGAGTAAAACCATAAAACCAAACAAACTCGTAACGATATATCATATACAATAAAACAAAAAGAAGAACTTCTCAATTGAATTATTATTCCGTTTGGGTTTGTTTGGGGGTAACTTTCGAACCCAAATAAACGCAAACAAAAAAAAAAAAGAATTTCTTAATTTAATTATTACTTTATGGACGCGATCATGCGCGGTGGCGACAATCGCGTTTCCGTACCGTCCAAAACACACGGATGGATGACCGTTTACAACGACAGCGAACGCGACGATCGCGAGCGGTTTTCCGCGGTTTACCCGTGCCCTCTTACGGTTAAAACTCACTAGACGCTTCTAGGGAATTAGAAAAGTTACCAACTGATAGGGATTAGAGCGAAAGTGATTTTTTGCTCGAAATACCCCCACCTCGCGGTAGAAGGAAGAACCGTCCGTTGACTCGGCCGGCCGGTCCGCGTGGACACAATACCGCGGGCGCAGTCGCGTGCCGCGTGTAACCGCCAGGTGGCTGGGACTGCGCATGACGCAACTCGCAACGGCAATGTCGCGGACTCGCGGCGAGCGACCGCGCGTCTCGATACACGCTACTATCGCGACAATAATAACACTACCGTTTTCGGCGTATCCCGCACGGGCAACTCGCATCGACACGTTTCCTTAGTTCAATAAAAATAGTGAGTTTCTTGTAACCAAAATATCGAGCATGTGGTCGCAATGTTTGATCTTCGTTGAAGTATTGCGAAAACGACAGTTTGCACGTGCAGGCAAGCTGATTCGTAAGGCTTTGAAATCATTAAAATTATAGTGAAAAGAGACGAAAAAATGAAAGCGTTCATTGTACGGTTAGAATTCTTTAGACCACGATTAGGAGTTCCAAGTTTTGCTGCAAGGCGGCGATTAGCGTTTTATAATTCCTTTCGCGTGGCGTCGGGTCTGCGTAATATTAGTATTTGAGAGATAGAATATTTGTTCGTTTTTTAGTCATAATATGTTTGATATTAGGAATTCGTAAAAAAAAAAAACAAATGATATTTATTTCGAGTTTAAAAAATGTTTTTAATATTTATTTCGTATCTAAATATATATATTTGATATGTATTTCGTGTTTGAAAAATATTTGATATTCGTTTTGTATTTAAAACGTTCTAGATATTTATTTGTCTTTTCATTTAGTTATTTGATACTTGTTTATTTCAAGTTTAAAACGGATTCAATGAAATTTGAATATATATATTTTTTTATCGAGTAAGTCTGAAATTCAATTATCAAGAAACTTTATTTGCTTTTCCAAAAATGTACAGAAATCCAGGCATATATTTATATTCAATTTTTAAAAACTTGACATGTATGTATTTTCAATGTATACAATTATCGTTTTTTTTTTAATTTCTATTTGAAAAAATACTTGAATATGTTTAAAAACCTAATACAATTTGTACTTTTCAACGCTCCGCATTTTCACAATTATAAATCTTAAAATCTCAAAAATCACGTAAATCCCGAATATCATAATGTACACTAAAAATATTCCTTTATTTCCGATGAACCAAATGAGTTAGAATAATAATACCAGATGATCAACATTTTTCAACCCTAAAAAAAATTCAACATTTTGTGAGGCAGCATAAACTCTTCTCGAAACAAAAAAATTCGTTGTACCGTCGATGATAAGAAATAAAACTGATAATCAAGGCTTTTTCATCGATCAAAACAACAAACAAGAAAAAATAAAAAATGAAACTAAAAAAGTCTTACCAAGTTCGGCATAACATAGAGCGCCAACGAGGGACAGTAAACCGGAGAAAATCCAAACGATGAGAGCCAATCCAACGCTCCCGCTGTTCTTGAGTACACCCTTAGGCGATACGAAGATCCCGGATCCAACGATAACACCAACGATTATAGCAACGCCGTCCAGCAGGCCCAATTCTTTTTTCAACTTGACCCCACCACCTTTATCGGCAGGTTTATTCTCGACTTTGACAGTTCGGCCGTTCGGCGCGGGTGCGACTTTGTCCGGCATTTTTTTTCCGTTTTCTTATTCGTTCGATTATAATTGACAAAATTGTCAATTGAAAATGGCACAAAACAAAGAATGAACAATGAATTGACAACGTATCGGTGAATTCGAATGGAAGGAGCGAAACGAGTATGACGCAAGAGAGGTCCTCGTGTCCGCGCGCGGATTTCCGTTCGAGATTGACCTGTGGCGCCCGCCGCGCACGGATTTTCGCTGCTCTTCGATCCTCGGCTCACGTCGAACAACGCCGAACCGGCGTGGTCACATCCCGCCTCTCGCCACTTCCCCCTCCTTGTCGCCCCTCGCGACCGCTCCCCACCGCCACTTTCTTCCAAACGCTGAACTCGCGCACTTACGTCTCGCGCGATTCCCAACAAGCGTCGTCGATCTCACGGCTCGAAAGAATGAGGTAAAAATGTGCTCGTGTTAAGTGTACGAGAGACAACCATGAGCTCGTGTACATTGTGCGCGAGAAGGCGCGTACGGTGAATAATGGGGGACCAATAACGCGCTACCCGACGAACACTCGATTTCCCTCGAATCCGCAAAACACGTGCTCACGATCGAACGCGCGCGACCCCGCCGGGGCCTCCCCATATGGACGGCGATGTCATGACTCTTCGTTATCTTTTCTCTTTCCGGACAAAAAATATCGCGTTAATTGTTCGAAGTTGGGAAAAGTTGAATTTTCGAGTGGTGCAGAAACGAGTAGCGATTCTTTATGCAAATTTGTCGGAACTGGAAGCACAAAATAAAAACGTGATTTTTTTTTAGGAAGAATCGGTTATTTTCCAATAGATGTCGCGATGCGATCGGAACCACGGAGTTTTATCGATACTGGCGTACTCTGGCGGTGCACTTCCGGTTTGCGTGTACATTCACTGCTTTTTCGTCAGCTCGAGACTTTTTGGGGTTATGTAGATTGTACATCGCTCGTTAATAATTGTGGATATGCTTTTGGTAGAGCGGTTCGAAACTACAGGTGTTCAAAGAGGTGTTGAGCCAGTTTTGAGATCCACGCTAGAACTTCCGATATACACGTGGAGGTCGCAAGTTTTAATTCCTCTTGCTCCAGTGTTCGAGAATATTCGATATCGTCACGGAAGTCATTTTTGTTTCAGTTTTTCGCCTGAGATGTTTTATATAGTTTTGCTTTCGTTAATAAAAACGTTAATAAAAATTACCGTGGATGATAACGTTGTTGAATAACTGTATGATTTTCGAAACTTTATTTCCAGAAAAACCACCATCGTTTCTGAAACCTCCACGATTTATCTAATCTCTGTCGTCTTCTCGCTGCACAAAAAAAAACGGCATGAAAGCTACGCTGCACTTCGCAGATAAATATATATTTTTTTTTGTCGAAAATGAGCTCGCCTCTACGACACAGCGGCTTTGGTAGTAGCCATGGAAAGAATCGATGGCACTCGCACCGGAAACACAAAATTTGCCACTCGACCGGTAAAAAAAAAATTGACGAACTTATGAAAAATTCGGCCGTGTCAATTTTGCGCGACGCGTGAGTCTCATTTGTGCCTCTTGCGATCACATTGCGCAGCAACGAAAAGTGGGTCGGAATATGTTGATGGTCGTGACACCGAGTGTGCTCATCGCGGGCTGACCGCACTTGCAATGGCTAATAAGCTCTCTGGGTATCGTCCAAAGCCCTCTGGAGGGAAATATCCCTCCGAAATAACATCCAGATATATAGTACACGTTTGATATTCGAAAGCTCGCGGCCACAAGCGTAGCTAACCTAAAAAATTTCGATTAGGAACAAACACGCCAATGAACGTCATCTGGTGGTTCTAGAGAATAATCAACATGGCCGCGCGTCGATGTTCGTTAGTGCTCTTTCCGGCAACGTTCTGGACAGAATTAAGTAATTGATCAGAATCTATATTTTAGTTAATTAGGCTTGATGATTTAATCAATTAGAATTAATCAATCAATAAAATCCAACATCTATTAATGAATTTATGCACCGTGAACAATTATTATTTTTAATTAATTAGAATCAATGGATTAGTTTATGGTACCAGATCTATTAATTTTTTAACTAATTAGGCTGCAATTATATGATTCATGGATGAAAACCAGATAATTGAATTACAATCTACTGATTCATTAGGGAAGGTTATACAATTACGATATTTGGGACTAGTTCACTAATACATCCATCAGAAAGATTGGATCATCTAAAAATAATTCATCTGTCAGAGGTCGCTGTTTTTCATGTTGTCTCGCCACCAGATGTCGCTTTCGGGCGACCATAATAAATCCCGAGACTAGCGCCACTCGCGGTCTTGTTTCAATCTCAAGCGAAAGCGCAACGAATCTGAGATCGAAATTCGTTCGTTCACAGTAAAATTTCACTATCTCAAAAACTATTAAAAATTTCCTAGATCCTATAACCCAAACAGAGGCGCCATCTTGATTTTTCGGTTTCACAGATTCTCCGCGTGATGAAAATAATTAGGTGTACGTTACTGAGTGATCGAAAGTTGGGTCGATGTAACCTCAAAAGATACGAGATCGCGATAGCGGCGATATTTTCAAGACCCGTATTTGGCTTCGTTGGTGAGAAACTTGTCGGGAGAATTCGAGGCCTGCGCCAATGTCAGAGCGTAGGTACGTCCGTTAGGGGTTTCCGGTATGGCTCCGAGTATGCGCGTACTTATACTTGTACGTATTTGTACCACGTGTGTAACAAACTTAACCAACGGAAGGGCGGAACTCCCATTATTCAGAGTGGCAAACCGCAAGCGACGCGCTCTTTTGCTTGCCCACAATTGATGTACTCTCGACGCGTGAATAACGATGGTCTTCTATGTGAATGACATCAATGACTGGCCACTTCTGCGTTTGGTCTGCTTCACACTGCTTTTTTTACGTCCCCATGTTACATATGCGATATCCATATCTGGAGACTCTCCGGATTAATCGGAAACAGCGCCGTGTACCATTAATCATTTATTTTACTCTCACTTTTGTTACCATCTACAAATTTGTAACGATTTTTTCGAGTGCAATTTGAAGGTCGCAACGACATTTCTGACATCTGAGACACGAGGGCTTCAAAGCTCAGAAAACAGACATGACGATCGAACGAAGATTGAAATCTGAAGATTTTAACTTTGCTTCGTTATTTAATTTATAATTATTTGTATTATTGATGATGACGATGATGATAAATTTTATTATGCCTTATTAAAAAACTTTCGGGCAATTTGGGAATTACAAAATAAAATAAAATATCAAAATTTTACAAAATAGTATCTAAAATAATCTAGCAAGAATACAAAAAACGCAAAATAAACCAAAAAGCACAATATAAACCGAAAATGCAGGATCAGCTAAAAACGCAATAATATTCAAAGATGTTAGTAGTACCACTAACCTTACCGACGATGGCACTTAAAAATAAACTTACAAAATTAACTGAAAAAATAACAAAACTGTACTGATGTAATAAATCAGGAAGTTTCAAAGTAGAATCGATAAAAGATTATTATGATAATACAATGTGAATCCATTTTCTTTTGTATCGGGTATTTATTTATTTTCATACAATTTAAAAAAAAACAAACGTAGCACGCATGCGTTGTTGGGTGGGATAGAGACAAAAGCGCTGATAATCCGTTCGTCGCACTTCATTTCGCTTTATCCTTTCGCACCTAGTGGTGAAAAGTGGAATTAAAAACGACTCCGATAAAAATACCTAGTCCCACCATCGTCGCCGATACATTTGTTCGTAATTCCGTGAATTGGAGACGGAAGGGGCTTTATGATTCGGATCGATCGCTCGATCTAATCAAACAAGGGATATTTATGGGAGATATCAAAATATACCTGAAAATTTATTTTCTGGTATGTCGAGATGAGTCGATCGCGCAATCATTTCAATGCAATTAAAATACAACTTCTTTACATTACTCTCTGTATACTGCGTATGTATACATGTATATATAAAATGCTATTTGAAACGAAATGTACATTAGCGTTTTTTTTCTTCTATATTGCGAAACAGTATTTCGTGAACAGATCAAACAGTAACGTAAACCGAGTTTGGTCTGTGGTAGAGTTCTCAACGGCAAGAAATACGTGCGCGGTAAAAAAGCAACAGAGTCAATATTTTCGCAGTTGTCTTCAAACGTGTAGACAAACGTGAAGATGAAATTGATCGTGACGCGAAGCGCCTCCTTCTCACTCGATGTCTTTTCTATCAGGCTGAACGATATTCTTGGTGTTTTTTCCAATTTTCAAAAATATTTCTTATTTTTTTGTTTCAACCGCAATTCTGTATCGGCGGATCGATTTACAATTCGTGACTCCTGAAATTTTGAATTTCGTAAAACGTCAAGTGATCTTTAGGTTTGACACGAAGTCACAGTCTGATTGGATCATAGATCTAAAAGCAATAGTGTCAATAAAGATAAAATTTGTTCGATTTGAAAACTCTTGCGCTATAAAAAGCCATCATTGGCCTTGACTAAAATAGCGTACGAAACTACAAAAATATCAAGAGGAAGGCGCAACCGATTCGCGTTTATAGTCTAATACTATTCGAGTAAAAAACTCAGGTAACGGTGAAAATAACGGTGAGGGATTACGTAACTCTAGCATCATGAAAAAAGTGATCTTTTTGATCGTTGGAAATTATACTTGCAACGAAATATTGAAGACTATTATTATTCTCTGTATATTGAAAAAAAGATTTAAAAACCCTGTAAACCCGTCTTTCTCGAAAATCTCGGGACGGGCTGCAAGATTTGATAAAATTTTAAAAAATGTTAGTACCGTTTCAACTTAATCGCCAAAAATCAATTTTCTATGGCTTCATTCATTAATTTTTTCGAACACCTTGTTTGAAACGATTTTCTCGAAGATTCAAAGCGCGATATTTGCAGAAAAAATAACACGGAATGTTTTCACTCCCAAACGCGATATTTCGTCTTCATATGTTAAGTTTTGTAAATTGGCCTGACTTTCAACACAGACAAAATGGAACTAATGTTGAATAAAAAAATAATCCTGTAGTGAAAAAATATTTTTCCAAGAATAAAATCTTGAAAAAGCGATTTCTGCGGAGTCTCGAAGAAGTGATATTTCCGAACCATCAAAAAGCTGTTTTTCACGGTGAAGGTACGCAACTGGACCAAGCAATTCCAGATTATTGTGTCTGACGATACTGCGTGGAAAGTCCAGTCGCTTTAGATACTGCAAGACAGAGCTATCGATAGGAAATCTTCAAAACTAATTGTGATGACCCCCGTCTGTTCGCTGTCTTTGTTCCTGAATGCTTCGGTGAACTTCTGTATCTGCACACACACGACGATGAACTGATCGACGGTGATGCTCTCTGTGTTGTTGAAGTCGCTTTTCTTGATCAGATACTTGATGAAATCGGTACTAAATCGATAACCCATTTGGGTGAGGGCGGCATGGAGTTCGTTCTCTTGAATACTACCAGACTGGTCGTGATCGAAACCGCGGAAAACACCCAGCCAAGCGTTTACGTAATTATACAAAGCTTGGAACTCTTCAAGATTTATCGTTCCAGTTTTCTCCTTGTCGAACATACCTGAATGTCAAGATTATTACTGGTTAATAATTACAGGGTGAAATAACTTTTTTCTAAATTGAAGAGTACAATTGATTAGTTAAAATACCAGAACGTCCAAATAATCTCCCTTCAATGAAGATTGAATATGATGTACTCTGAGAAATTGATCTCTCACAGAAAATTTAAAAATGTCTATTTTTAAAAATGATGCTCTCGTTTAGATAAAACTATAGAATCACGGTTCCAAATAAAACCAAATAAACCCAAACAAACCTAAACAAATTCCCCAGTCTCGACAGAAATGTAAACTGTCCGCAAATGCGTTACTTTGTCCCCTGTGTTAGTAACATTCAAAATCCCATTATTTGTGGATTTTATGGGAAATTTCGACCTCCCATACCATAATATTACATAGGATATTATTTTTTAGTGATACAGAAAAGAAGAAAAATGTTTGGAGCGGTTTTGAGCTGGAGCTGTGATTTTATATTTTTACCCAATCTTATGCCTGAAACTAAACCGAGGACTTTATGTATATTAATATTTAGATCATTCTACTTTTCGTAGACTGTTTGACATTGAGGCATGAAAAAAGCTACAAATTTGCGTACCGATCATCAGTTTGCAAGCAGTATCGGAAAAAGTTCCACCTTGGCCATTGGCAAGCGCCGCTCTGAGTTCGCCGGCGGAGATTTTGCCACTGTTGTCTCTGTCGACAGAAGCGAACCATTGTTGCACCTCTGGATTTATTTGTCCATGAGATTCCGACGAGCCGTACATCGCACCCTACCAACGAAAAAAATTATTACAAATATTTCGTGCTACGAACAAAATGTCAATTTTTCTACACGATAGGATTTAGCGCTGCGATATTCGCTCTCGTGAATTTGTTTTTTATACTTCTCCAAATACGGAAAACGGTCACATAGAGAGTTATGTTCGACGAAATAGAATTAACTTCCCGCTGATGAAACGAATCGATCTATTGTTTACGAGAATACAACCTAACCTCAAACTACTAGATGATATACGAGCGATATGATAAATGTCATTACAGGATAGGGCATAGCGGTATACTTTTTCCGTTAATAAGCAATTTACACCCAACGCGAGCTGACTGTCTTTTATTTACTGCCTGCACGTTGACAATTGGTGCAATTACACGGAAAGAAACACCTTTGAAATTGCTGAGAGGCACACTACTAGTTTCAAGGTCAAGTGCGTCTATAACAGCGAAGTGACTTGAAAAGTTGCGATATCGTTTTATGAACAATCATAAATGAATTTATTTGTCATCAAAATGATAAGTAATTATAGAGTATGTTCCAATTGTTCGCGGCACTGATACGACGAAAGTCAACTTTGTGTCGATGCGACATAAGTACAGTGATTGATGAATGCAACATGATTTTAATTATATTTGCGAATTATTTTTGTGTGTAAAGAGTTAAAAAAGTTTCATTTATTTATTCAAATGGATTTCAACGAATTTTGTTACAGAGTGTCAGGGTTAAGTAAATAATAATCTTAAATAATTCAAATAAATAATTTAATGAATAAAATTGTAACAATTCGAATAATTGAATAGTAAAGAATTCATTAAATTTTTTATTATTCAAAATTTTAGATACATCCATATAAGCAGTCGAAATAAATCTTAGGTAACCCATTTAGGTAAATCGACGTAATGCTATCTCAAGCCATTGAAGGTACCCGAAAGCCAGATGAAATACTTAAGATTAGATTATGTAAATAATGAGATTAGTAAGATGAAGTAAGATAAAACAGTCCACTTTTGAATTGGGTGAATCAAACTATAGCATGTATTAGATGAATTTATTATTTCATTTTCAATATATTACAAAGTTAGGCTATTACAGTAACGTCACATGTATTAGCGTTATGCAAAGTATATATTTTTGCAGAAGTAAGGTAACAGAAAAATGATTTATACATTTATTTGTATGTCAATGTGGCTTACCAAATTGTATAAAACATATTAATAACTGGAACGGTTTCAATTTTGACCAGCAGTTTTAATTTTTCTCAAAAAGGAAAAAAACGAAACGCAGAAATAACTTCAAAGCTGAAAACATTAGACAAGGCAGCCACGAATTGCATGTAAAAACAAATCGCCACGATCCGAACGAAATTCAAAATGAAAATCGAAAAAAAACGGTCTTCCACAGCGGCAACTTCAGGCCATTGCTAATGATTGGCAGCAGTGAAGATCGAAGATAGCTGACGAGTCGTGATCGGGAGGTTGGCTCCGCGTGTTTGGAAATGACGATCAACTCGGGAGCGAGTGCGCGATGGTCTCATTCGTTCGGCGACAATGGCGGCAGACCTCGACCAGTTTCAACAGCTTTTACGGACCCTCCTTAGCACGGATAACAATGACCGAACGCAGGCAGAGGTAAGTGAACGAGACGCATTTTTTCGAAACTCTCGATTAAGCCAATACTTGCCGATTAACATCACGCGACGAACGTGTAATAAGTGAATTCAAGACGGACCAACACGTTGGCAACGTGTTGTCAGAGGGCTCCAAGCACGCGGCTGCGAATTACGATCTGCAATGCCGCCCCTCCCCCTCATTTCCTCTTGTCCCATACGAGTACGTCGCAGTACAAAAAAGCGCGAATATCACTCCCGAAAGAGCGATAAAAGTGACAAAATTTACTGGGTTCGCGAAGCAACTGACAGGTGTTTCGGATTCGTCGTGGAAGAAAAATGCCAAAATGGTGTCGCGTGGAGGTCTTCGCGCTTCCCTCTCCCCTCCCCGTACTGCGCGCCTCCTTTTCACTGGCATTTTTTCTCGTAATTCGCAGCCTTTCGAACCGGTCGCGTCCCTCCAAGAATCCTTGCTGTGATTCGCATCTATTTAGCGCTCGTCCGCCGCTTCCGCGCTTTTCGGTCCATCCTCTTACTCCCACCCACACCCGCCTTTTCCCTCCCTCGTTAACTTTTTCGACTCCACATTGCCAAATGGTCTATTACTCGTGAACACGCAGAGACACGCGACGATGTTTCTCGAATTGGTTCGAGTCTCTAGGTACGATTCACGACGGTTTATGTCGCCTTCGGCATCGTCGCATCCTCTCGCGGGAACTGGTCGATTCCGATGAAACTTGCCTCTATTTTGTTCTTTCACGCGAAAAACGTTTAATTACGAAGCAGCTTAAAAATCCCGCTAGAAAAATAGGCTAGGCATTCTTGACCACAATTAGGCGTTTCCGGGTGTTTTTTTTCTTTTCGAGGTCGAGATGAGGAAAAAAGTATCGATGGACGCGGGAAGCCACGCGTTCGATTGTAGGTTAGGAGTGCATGAGTAAAAAGATAAAAACCTCGTGCTGCAGTAATTTTAGTATTCTTTAAGATTTTGTTTTTCAATTGGTATCGAAACATTGCCACGTTTCATGATCAATGGAAAAACAAGCAGAAAATATTGGCATGTATAATTGAATATGAAAATTAATTTTAAAAAGTAGAATAAGTCAATGTAATGATTAAAAATCTGTACCATGTATGATTGAAAAATGAACAGATTGATGAGGGCGTGTACTGCGAAACACCACACTTATTTTAGGCACTGAAAAAGATACACACGTTCTACGTATTATGAGCATTGTAGATTTATTGATAACAACTGGTCTAGTCGTCACTGCTATTAATAATCATATGGTATCTCCAAGGCACATTTTCCACTAATTTTCTAACATAACCAAGGGACAGCTCCATCTGTACATCTCTAAGTGATTCATGCTTTGCTACATCAGTTTATCGGTGTGAATAGACCAAGTATAATTGACGGAGTAATCTATTGTGAAAATGAGCTTTTTTTTTAGAGCAATCACATGTGGATTGCGACCCTCATTTTTTTCTGTTTCTTTCCCAACAATGTTCTTTCTATACAAAACATTTTAACAGGCAGGATTGCCAGCTCATGTATGATTTCATCCTCTAATACTTTCCAGGAAAAACATGTCAAATTTGCAAATAAAAAGAGAATTCTTAAGTCCAAGAGCCATAAACGGATATAAAACGCCAAAACATTTCATGAAATTTTATAAAAATTTTAAAAATCTTTTATGTACGTTGTGTATTTTCCATACTTATACGATTAGGAAGGAAAACTGCACTTTGTTAAACTAGCAAAAAAAAGAAACTTCTCAACACCGAAATCAGATAAATAATATAGATATATATTTAAACGCTTTTCATTTTGGCCCCGGCTTCAATTTCAAGTAATCTTGTAGAGCTATAACCAGTGGAGTGATAAGTTGCTCAGGAATGTTGAGTTTATATATAGTTACGATGTTTCAAAAGGTACACATGTGTGTTATTCAGCTTAGTTTTCGTAGGGATCTGCCTTGGGAAAGGAATCGTTTGTTTTTCTTCATCCTTCAATTTTTTCCACTCCTCGTTTCTCCTCCCAAATTATTGAGATACCGACGATGGATAATGAAGACAATGAATGACAGAAATGGTTGGATGAGTCATGTATCAAGTTGGCTTCCTTTAGTGACACGGCGATTCAAGACACAGGCCTGAATAATTTATGAGTCTGGTAATGTCCACCCGAATAGCAATGATCCGAAGAAAATAGGCGTTACGAAGAATGGAGGAGAAAATAGGGAAAGTTAAACAGAGAGAGAGGAATGAAAGCGTATCATATTTTAATAATCTTACAAATGTTTCGTACCTTCCGTCATATATATAATGAATTATAGGAAAGACAGGAGCAGATTGCACGCAATGTTGCAATCAATTGGGCAATCCTCAACAATCTATTATTCCTGATAAAAGGAAAATTGTTTGAGTGCTTTTTTTGTTGCCTTTGACTACAAACTTTTAAGTTTTGTTTAGATAAAAATATAAAGGAATCTTTTAGTATGCACAAATTTCAAAAAATTTGGATATACTGCAGTTCCTTTAACTTTTCTGCAAAATAATTTTAGTTTGTATTTTGTTTGGGTTATTCTTTTTTTCACATTAGACAAATTAATGTTTATTTGACTTTTCATGAAAAAGTGTTATTTCGTTTCATCAGGAAATTCTCTTTCCATCGATTATTGTTACAAAAAATCCATCTTAATTCACTGAAACGTTTTTTATCCAAGTTAATTTATCCAAATAATGATCATAAACTTTTGAGGTTTGATAAAAGAATTATATATCCAAAACTAAAACGATTATCAGTATTTTCGATCCACGCGTTTAACTTTAAATTCGGAGAATCAAATATTGGGATTATCACGTTTGTATCTACTACGTCTCTTAATCTGTGACATTGTTCTTTTTCTCAATTTAGGAAGCGTACAGAAATATCCCTGTGGAGAGCAAGGTCACATTCTTGCTCAGTTGCATCTGCAATCAGATTCTTGCAGAGGAGATGCGAGCGATGGCAGCAGTGCTGCTGCGACGACTCTTCTCCTCGGAATTCATGGACTTCTATCCGAAGGTGAGTCTCCACAGTCGAGTTTCTTGTCGAAGGGAGGATAAATTGATAAGAACCGCCACGGATGGAGTCAGCGGTCGACTGAGCTTTCTTCGGTTCGAAAGCGTTACATCCGTGGCAGAGTAAGCCACACAGCTGTGACTCTTGCCGCGCTGTCGTCTTGACAGCGCAGCTTTCCGAGTCCTCCGTGTGGAAGTTTCTGAGAGTTGGTCGTGCTGGATAGAACACGATCATAGTATTGAAACAAACAATTTTTTTTTTAAGAGGCCTGCAAAGTGAGCAATAGGGTGACTTTTAGCGTAGGAGCTATAAATTTGGAAAAAAGAAAAGTGCATCGATTTTAGAAAAACTTGCATAAATATATGTATACTAGTACGAGTGGTCCAAAAAATGTCGTTTATGTTAATAAAGCGATGTAAGGCCGAAAGAAACGTCGAGTTTTTTAGGTAAAGTGGAGTAAATATTACTATTTAGAGGAGGGATGTTATAACTCATTAATGGGTAAATATGCAACGGTTGAAAACGTTTTTGCAAATGAATTCTAAAAAAGATTTTATGATAAATCTACTCATCCGAAAGTTATCCAAGGTCAGAGATCTAAATTGATAGTAGTTTTTCATTTTTCCATTTTCTTGGCGAAACTATCAAACTTATTATATCTTTTAATTCTGCATAAAATCGTTTTAACGAATAATTTAATTGTGTTCAGTGCTAAATCGAAATACTGAATTTCATTAAAGGTTCGAATGTCCCATTTCAGATACCCCCAGAGGCTCAGAGCGAGTTGAAAAAGCAAATCCTTCTATCCGTGCAAAATGAACAAACTGAAGCAATAAGGCGCAAAGTGTGCGAGGTCGCGGCCGAGGTCGCGCGGAATCTCATTGACGAGGATGGCAACAATCAGTGGCCGGAATTCCTGCAGTTTCTATTCCAGTGCGTGAACGGACCAGTGCCCGCGCTCAAGGAGAGTGCCCTTCGTATGTTCACGTGAGTCTTCTATAAGAACTCGTCGCAACTTCCAACTTCGAAAACCCGATCAAAATTTTCTTAAAGCGCGTTTCAGCTGTTGAACTTTTTTTTTACGTACTCGCGACATCATCGTCGAACGACTTTTGATACGAAAATTGATGAATCACCGCAGATCCGCCCCAGGAGTGTTTGGAAATCAGCAGGCGAATCATCTCGATTCTATCAAGCAAATGTTGCAGCAATCATTGATGGATGCGGCGAATTACGAGGTGAGCGCTAAAGTTTCAGGAAAGCATTGTTAGAAGGTCCATTCTAAAATCAATCGGAATATTCTGATACGTTGCAGAACATAACACAGTGATTACGAACAAACTTTTCTCGATTCAATGTGAGGGAATTTAGTTATAACACTAAACAAATCAATTGCTCTGAAGTAAATTAGAGATATAAAAGAATACAGAGGTCGTATCGACATTCGCATCAAAATTGATTTTCAAATAACTATTTTTCGAAGCGTTCCTCGGTTCGAGAATCTTAATCTCGGGAGATAGATACACGGGCAAACTCGAGACTGCGTCTACTCGTCACAAAATCTCCCTAAAACAAAGAACACGCTTTCTGATGACTGTAACTTGTGACGTGTTAATTTACAGACAGATACGGAGCGAACATTTGCAAATAGTATTAAATATACATGGGAAAACTGTGTAATGTTTGTTCGATTCGTTATTATCGTTTCGCGTTATTATTAGTTACAAGATGAAATTTTTTTTGCGCGTAAATTATGTGCTGGATCTCATTGTTCAGTGATGTCATTCGCTTTTGTATGTGAAAAATCGCGAATCGTCAAGTAGAAAAATTGAATTACGTTAACCTTATTGACCTCCGGAAAAACGTACTTTCTAACTGGCTCGATGCTGCTCTATCAAACAAAACGGTGCTGAGGAAACTATCCGTCCAAACTCAAATGGATTTAAAACCCAAAAGTCGTTAATCCCCCAAAAAAGGTGGAGGAAATTAAACAAACTTTTTAAAAAATGTTTTTTTTCTACAGGTGAGATTCCAAGCCGTGCGGGCGATCGGAGCGTTTATAACCATCCACGAGAAGGAGGAGAACATACAAAAGCACTTCACAGAACTGTTACCCGGTCTCGTGCAAGTAACGGCACAGTCAGTGGAAAAGCAGGAGGACGGGGCGCTTCTGAAGGTTCTCATTGACTTGGCGGAAACGACCCCGAAATTTTTGAGGCCCCAATTGGAGGGGATAATGGAGATGTGCATGAAAATATTCTCGGACGAAAACATGGGCGATTCGTGGCGGCAATTATCCCTCGAAGTACTGGTAACGCTCGCGGAAACGGCACCCGCGATGATAAGAAAAGTCGGCGGAAAGTACATCGTAGCGTTGATACCGCTCGTGCTGAAGATGATGACCGATCTTACGGAAGATGAGGAATGGAGTTTCTCCGACGAGATTATTGAGGAGGACAACGAGTGTAACATCGTCGTAGCCGAGAGCGCTTTGGATCGACTCGCTTGCGGTCTTGGTGGCAAAACGATGCTGCCACAGATCGTTCAGAATATTCCGTCGATGTTGAGCAATATAGATTGGAAGTACAGGTATACCAATGAGTCTTCAAAAAATACTGATTTCTTGCACACACTAGCGAGAAAATATACTCTTCATAAATCTGGAAGATGATTCATAATTTTCGTTAAAAAAATATAAAATCTCGATGAATCGAGATTGATGTTTACATATCTTTCAACGTCGTGCCATAGAAAAGTCAGCGGTCTGTTTTCTGAAATGAACTCTTTCGCGTTACATCTGTGGCAAAGGAACCACGGAGTTTAATTTCGATGGTCTTATCCCCGTCCTGGCGGATTGGACCGCCCGAATGCTCCCTGGACATCAATGATATTTATTAGTTTGCGTCGCTTCCGTCGCATAACATATTTCATTGACGAACATTAACTTTTTCGAATGTAATCTCGCTTCTGTAATTCATTCGTTTCTCCAAATGGGATTGGAATTTTAATTTGTGTTTTTTTTTTTAACTTTGCAGACACGCCGCCCTTATGGCTATTTCCGCAGTTGGCGAAGGTTGCCACAAACAGATGGAAGCTATACTGGGTCAAATTATGGATGGAATAATTCATTATCTGCAGGATAGTGTAAGTATGATATAAAAAAAGGTCACGAGGTTTGCACTGTGATAATGCAAAGATAAACCCCTTGGAAATATCTAATAATAATATTTTTATTAATATTTATGCTTATTCATTTCCGTTGTTATTTTAATTTGTTATAATTATTTACATCGTATCTTTTTTTTCACTCTACTAGTCACTGTTATTATTCTTATCGTAAGTTTTTGCTACAATGAAATTATTCGTATTTTATATTACTGAGATAATTAAAAATAATCATGACATATAATTATTAATTTATATGATTCTTATCTCTTAATTAAACGTAATTTCAATATCGATAAAAGAAGTTCATTTGATTCTTAGCGGCTCGAATTTTGAACGATACAAAATTAGGATATCAGCACGTAATTGCCATTGCATTCGATACGATACAAAGTTCAACGTTGTAAGAAAAAAAAAACGAGTTGTTTGCATTCCAACTCTGACGCACTCGTTGGCTCGAGCGAATTATCTAAGCCCTGGGAGATACAGGTCGGTGAAGATAGTTCACGTAAAAATATTCCGAATGGATTGCGTCACTGGTGAATCCAACATTCGCGCTATCATTGTGATAAAGGAGGATGTCTATACCCTCCTCGACGTACATTCCTGAGACAAGAATTGTTTTTTTTTCATTGGATAAAGACGAAACATTCTACAGTCTATAGTGCGTGAAGAAAATTCACAGCTGATATTATATCGCGCACATATTACATTTTTTTGTTAAACCCCATTTTGTTTCAATAACCCAATTCTTCTGCAGAATGAACTAAGTAAATGTCTGCTTGGAAAAAATAGTGTTTTATACCAGTAGGAAGGAAATATTCACTATTAATTGTAAAGAAAATAAGAAAAAAGAAAAAAAAAGTGTTTTCACAGTTTTCGTGTGATCGAAACAGAAAAAAATATCAAAGTACAGTGCTTTTTAGCAAGTGCTTTTTTTTCCAAATGCGCCGTTTCTTTTGGTTATGGTATAAGTTTTACTGATGAACGAATCACAAAGTGAAAATATCGAAATTTCGATTTTGTTTATCCTTTTATTCGGTTATTTATTATTAATCGATGCGAATCGATCGAACGATTTCAGCATCCGCGCGTGCGTTACGCAGCCTGCAACGCCGTTGGCCAAATGTCGACGGACTTCGCGCCAACCTTCCAGAAGAAATTCCACGACAAAGTGATCCCGGGATTGTTGGCGGTTCTTGACGACAACGCGAATCCTCGGGTACAAGCTCACGCCGGCGCCGCGCTGGTCAACTTCAGCGAAGAATGTCCGAAGAACATTTTAACGCCGTATCTGGACGCAATTATGGCCAAGCTAGAATCGATTCTGACGACCAAGTTCCAAGAACTGGTAGAGAAGGGCACGAAGCTGGTGCTCGAGCAGGTTTGAATTTTTCTTTTCGTTTCAAGTCGGATACTCGATTTCGATATGTCGACGTTTACCATTAATTATTTTTTTCCAATTTATGATTTTAGGTCGTCACGACGATTGCATCGGTTGCGGACACCTGCGAGGAGCAATTCGTCGTCTATTATGATAGGTTGATGCCCTGCCTCAAATACATTATTCAAAATGCGAATCAGCAGGAGCATAAAACTCTGCGGGGCAAAACGATCGAATGCGTCAGTTTGATAGGTCTAGCCGTAGGACCTGAGAAGGTAAATTGCTTCCTTCCATTCAATTTCGAGACTTGGAATCGGAAGTGATCGACAAGAGAGAGAGAGAGAGCGAGAGAGAACGAATTCTTGAAAGCACAACGTATAATTATATAAAAAATGTTATTCCACAAAATCAAAGTCGATAGAGCGAACTGAGATCAGAATGATCGTTGGCGGTAATTGGAGATCAGGGAAAGATCATTAGCAATTTTCTCCTTTCAGTTCATCTCAGATGCTAGCGAAGTTATGGACATGCTGTTGAAGACCCACACGGAGGGAGATCTGCCGGACGACGATCCGCAAACGAGCTACCTTATCTCGGCCTGGGCTCGTATCTGCAAGATTCTCGGTACGTTTGCGACTTTGATTCGGAAGGGATTTAAAATAACTGGATATCAATTGACGTACCGATGATTGATGTTCGTACAGGAAGCCAGTTCGAGCAGTATCTGCCATTAGTGATGGGCCCGGTTCTTCGTACGGCAGCTATGAAGCCCGAAGTCGCGTTGCTGGACAACGAGGATATGGAGGGTGTCGAAGATGACCTCGATTGGCAATTCGTGGCACTCGGCGAACAACAAAATTTCGGCATCAAAACCGCCGGGTTGGAGGACAAAGCATCCGCATGCGAAATGTTGGTTTGCTACGCGCGGGAGTTGAAGGAAGGTTTCGCGGATTACGCCGAGGAGGTTGTCAGATTGATGGTACCGATGCTCAAGTTTTATTTCCATGACGGCGTCAGAACGGCTGCGGCTGAGAGCTTGCCGTGCCTGCTCGAATGTGCCAAGATCAAAGGTGAATCGTTAAGTTCTAAGCTAACTCGATCATTTCACTTTTAAGGTAGAAAGACCATTTGCAAGGATGAAAATTATGGATTTCGTATGGTTTTTTTTCATACAAAGAATACACATAGACATTTGGATATTTAGATGTGTTTTGTTTCATATTTTAATTGTTCGAAAGACATGTGTATACTTTTTTTAAATGCAAATTTAAATGCCCATCGCAGTAAATTTGGACACAATAAAAAAATTTACACAATAAATTTCGCAGTAAATATTGGACACAATATTCTCGAATTTTGCTTGATCTACCCAGCAACGTTGGAATTTTTTATTTTTTACGGTGTTTACCTAATTTAACAAAGAACAGTTGTCTAACGGCCTAAACTCGATACTGGGGCAGGAAAATCGTAATCACTTAATTTCCGGTCGAATGTCTTCATAAAATTACGTACTTCAAAACCCAAAGTGCTAAACATTGCAATTTTATTACGAAAAAACTGACCAGTCATTACAGCTCAAATTTCGGTAAAAGATGTATAAACTATTCGTCGACATAATAGTAAAATTTCAATTCTACAAGTTGACATTTTCATAATGGTTGTACCTTTTTAACCAGAACTTGTGTCGTCAATGTTGGGGTTCCATGAATCCTGGCTAAGCCAATGGTCATCAACACAATTGCCAACCACGACTAAAGCTAAATTTATTTTGGCACGCAGGACCGCAGTATCTCGAAGGCATGTGGGCGTATATATGTCCAGACCTGTTGAAGGCAATCGATACCGAGCCCGAGGCCGGCGTTCTGCCTGAGCTCTTGTACTCGCTGGCGAAGTGCATCGAGGCCCTCGGACCCGGCTGCCTCGCGGCCGGCCCAATCACCGAACTCTTGCGCATCCTGGACAAACTACTGAACGAACATTTCGAGCGTGCGGTTGCTAGATTGGAAAAGCGCAAGGATGAGGATTATGACGAGGTAACGTTATCAATGATAAGTACAAGGGAACGTATAAATTAGGAGGTTTAATAAAATCTCATTGTTTTTCAACGAATGTTTTCTTGAATTAGGTCGTGGAAGAACTAATCGCTGACGAGGACAACGAGGACACATATACACTGAACAAAATAGCTGACATTCTTCACGCCCTCTTCATAACTCACAACTCCGATTTTTTCCCGTACTTCGATCAGATATGCGGACACTTCGTGACGTTACTCGCGCCGGAGCGCACCTGGTCCGATCACCAGTGGGCGCTTTGCGTATTTGACGATGTAATTGAGTACGGCGGGCCTGAATGCGCCAAGTATCAGGAATACTTTTTAAGGCCGATGATACAATACGTGACGGACCCTAGCGCAGAAGTTAGACAAGCCGCCGCTTACGGATGCGGTGTTTTGGGACAATTCGGTGGCGAAGCTTTCGCCCAAGCCTGCGCCGAGGCTCTCCCCAGACTAATGAAGGTCATTAACGATCCGAAATCGAGATTGCAAGAAAACGTAAATCCAACGGAAAACGCTATATCAGCCGTTACGAAAATTCTCAAATACAATAACAAAGCTATTAACGTTGACGAGATACTTCCACACTGGTGAGTAATTTTTTTTTTATAACTGTTTATTTAAATATTTGTTTTTATTTAAACGATTGTTTGCAGTGTAGAAATATGTATTTACATAAATTATGATTCAATGTACATAGAAGTCACATCAATTTTTGCTGTAACAATTTTTCTCCTTAAACAAAAATTATTGAAATTCATTGATTGAACAAATGAACATAAATTTTGCATCAAACAGATATTTGATTAGAAATATTGATAAACAATGGAAACTTTGCTATTTAAAATGCCATCATCGCTGCATCACCAAACTGGCTCATAATATGATAAATGAAGGAATGTGCTCTTGAAAGAAAAAAAAAACTTTTGTATGGCCCGATTACACGTTTAACAAAATGTTGAGTTTTGTTTCAATGTTTTTTTGTTTTTTTTTGTTTTTTTTTTCACAAAGGCTGTCCTGGCTACCAGTCGTGGTCGACGAGGACGAGGCGCCGCACGTTTATGGATATCTCTGTGACTTAATAGAGGCTAACTATCCAGTAGTTTTAGGACCGAACAACGCGAATTTGCCCCGACTCATAAGCTTCTTCGCCGAGGCGCTTTTGAAGGACGCTGTCGCCGCAGATAATCCAGTGATGGGCCGAATTCTTAGTATTGTCAGACAAATTCAAGTGAGTAGTAAATTTACTTGTTCATCGACGATTTGAACGTCTTGACTTTGAGTGATTCTGAGATTTGACGACCGTTTAGTAAATCATGGTTTTTTATATCACCCAATTCAAACCTGAAATTATAATCGCTGAATGAAAGGAACGGCGGATCCACTATGGGAAATGGAAATTTAAACAATAGTTAGTTTTCAACGAAAAGGAGTAATTTAATGCGTAATATTTTTTTAAATTTACTGTTAATAGTAAATAAAAGATTTAGTAACTTTCGAAACCCTTGATTATTTAGTTTCATCGAAATCGAACAATTTTTGGAAGTTCCGTTTACCATATTGAATCCGTTAAACAACTTTAAGATCATATATCAATTTCGCTTCAGTTATCGTTATTATATTTATGATTTGTAATGTTATGAATTATTAGATTATTAATATTATAATTAATCGATTAAATAATTTTTTTAATGTAAAGGTAGCACGAAAATCTTATTTTCGCTTAAGCGTTAGAATTATCAATTAAGATTATTACTAATGGATTTAATAATTTTTTTGATGCAAAAGTAGCACGAAAATCTTATTTTTGATTGAAAAAATTTCCGCATCTGTATCGATTTTAAGAAAATTCCATCTGCCCCCATTACATCCTGAAAACAAAACGGTCAATATTTGTGAAACCACTGTTAAACTTTCATGATAAAATGTTTGACTTGAGCTAATGCCTGTATGGGTGTATCCATTCGCAGAGCAACGAAACGATGTTCCAAGCGTGCATAAGCGCTCTGACGGCGGATCAGCAGCGGGCCCTTCACGAGGCCCTGAGCAGTCAGCCGGCGGTCGTTAATTAGCGTCTCCGTTAATCATCATTCAATTACCATTTCTTTTTCACTCCGATTGCAAGATGATGAAACGAGTAGAGAAAATGCAAAAGAAACGAAAAAAAAGAAAAAAAAATCGAGTAAAATACAAGAAAAACAAAAACAAACGATAAAAACAGCTTGAGTTGGAACGAGAGCGAGAGAGACGAGAGAGAATCGTATTATCCGCGAGACATCTCAATTTCGATGAAATTTTCGTACCCGTTCACCGAAAACAGCAACCGCGTTTTCTTAGATAGCTATGAACGTACTTACGAAGGCCGAAAGGTGACTCGTTCGTCTCAGCCCAACGAAAATTTGATTTCGCATCATCGTTCCCTAGGGCTCCCCCCCTCTCACCCCACTCGTAGAAAACCAACCAAAACGAGGAAAGAAAAGGAACGGACAAAAATTGGTTATCCTCATCCCATCGGTTTCGCACGACTGTTACTTGTTGATTGAATATTTTATATCTACGTATACACACATAACGAATATTTTTTTGCGCTGAACTGAAATATCCGCCCTTGATGGACTCGCGTCACGTCCGCATTAATTCAGGCAAAAGATGAAAAACACATCTCGACGGAATGACAGTAAATCCGGACGGAACGAGAGTTACGATAAATGTTGGGAGTTTGGGTCGCTCGACGAAACGATATTTATTCGTCTTTGCTTTTTTTCGTATTGCCTCGACGATGAATTTGTCCAGCTGGAAAATAGGAAAAATCACGTTGCAAAATAATAGCGGTGAAGGAGGGAGGGGGCGAGGGGGGCATTTTTTGTGACGACTCGCGAGTGCCTCATTCCTGTCTAGTGCAATCCGCTAGGTCGTCGAGAGAAACGTATTTGTCGGTCTCCCTCTCGAGAGCCTCGTAATTTACAGAAAACGACAAAGTGAAAAAAAATAAACTTAAATGACGATGCTTGTGGATCCAGCATCAAGACAATTTATGAGAATGAAATATCATGACCAATATCGGTGATAACGATCCCTCGGGGATCGTTGTATTCGTTCGACGATAAACGGCCGAGAGCACGACGAAGAGAAATTCGATTGTTCCTCTTTTTTTTTTTTACAACCTCCTTGTTTCAAGATTTGATATATGTTTAAGGTTTTTTTCTCGTTTTCGTTGTCGCCGGCGTACATTCAAGGGAGAGCATCGAAACGGTTCGGCAGCACGATAATAATCATAAAATAAAATATATAATTAAAATAACTAGCTCTTAGTCTCGTCGATTCTCGTTCACCAGCATCGTGAATAGACCCAAACGAAAATTTTCTTAAGTAAAGAAAAAAGTCTCCGGTTTTTTTTTCCGAAAAAAAGAGGAAAGGATAACATTAACCCGTTGAAATTTTTGCCACCCTTTTCGCCACGCTCATAGCCGATGTTATAAATTCGCCAATATTTCAATCGTCTCGATTATTCCTTGGCAGCGCGTCAATTTTTTCCGCCCATTCTTGTCCCCCTCTCCCCTCCATCGAATCGGAAAAAAATAACGAAATTGTAATTGCATCTCTATTTGCGACTAAATTAACGATGGACAAGAAACTGACGGAGGGGGGCGGGGGGGTAAACGCATAAAGAAGGAAAATTGTCCAGCTGGCTATTGCACGACGAGCATGACATTGTGATTTAGATACTTTACGATTAAATTTTAGACTACGATAAAAATACGTTATTTAATATGATAATTAATCGACTTAGTGTTAACGGCGCAGTGTTTTAAGAGCTACGAAGCGCGATGAATCAAATCGAATAAATAACCAATCGTGAAGATTTATATTGAAAAGGCGACGATGATAATTAAGAGAAAAACAACAACCAAGAAAACAAAAGGGGGTAAAAAACTATCGAATTAAGGGCGACAAGAACGTAACGATTAACCAGTGTTGCGGTGGAACGAAGCGCATAGGATTCGCAATCGTGAATTTCTTTTTGCCGTAAATGGTTAATCTTGCGTGGACAGTCGTCGCTTTTCTTTCGTTAAACATTTTTAGCTCGCCAGCTGCAGGCAAAAAAAAATTGACTACGAAATGGAATCCGTCTGTAGGACGGGTCATATGACGAAGCGCTCGTTTTGTTTTCCTGCGCGAATCGGTCAGCTCCTATGGGTGTACAAAGTTTGGATGGAATTGACGAAAAAAAGAAAAAAGAAAAACGTGAAATACTTCGATCAATCGCCAATCGTCTTGTTTACTATTTATTTGTAGGGCTATAAAAAAAAACAATACTTTCGGCATTCGCGAAACAATCCGCGGGTGTTGACCGCGCTCGGAAGCAAAAATGAGAATCGTGACGTGTACCAAGGAAAAACGAAAATAAGAGGGCGAATGAAAATGAAAACGTATTGCGACGGAATACGAAAAACAAAACGCGACTCCGTTTGTGCGTCATTGGAAATTAAAATTGAAATAAAAAAGGAAAGGAAATTAAGAATAATGAACGATAATGATGAGCGAGAAAATTCTCTGCTGCGAGAATATTCCTATCGTGTTACAGAGCTAACATTTTTTACAGTCTGTGTCGACATTTTGTATTACTTTTTTTTTATTCGAATACTCTCCGCACGTATGACGACACGAGCACTTTCGTACGAAATTATAATTCGTAGCAATTATATAATAGTCGGGTGTTTTTTTTACTGCCCTCGTGCGGAGATTTTCCGGCTGAGAGAAATATAATATTTCATTCTTTCTTCCAAATCACGTCAAAAAACAAAACTATTTCTTTGGCGATTAGCAGTTACTAATAAACAGTGAGCCTTTTTGAACCAAGTCAACGTTTCATATTGCGCTCAGCTGGCAATAAAAAAGACACTTGTGAAGCAAAACTCATAACTCTTAAGAAATTGCCTCGAATTATTATGATTTTCGTGAAATGTGAGTTTTAACTGAAAGATGGAATATTAAGCGGTCACAGATAACAATGCATATATATCTTCTTTTCGAATATAAACGTACTTGAAATTGTGGAAAAAATATGCTTCTGCAGATTCACTTCCAGCAGGCAATGTACGTGCGTGTATTTTTCTGTATTCGTGTGTGCACAAATACGCTCAGCAAAAGAATTAAAGATGATCGTGTTCAATTCTTTCAGTGATTTTCCGTGAAAAATTGTCGTACCGCGAACTAAAAAAAGGATTTGGAAGCTTGAAATTTCTAGCTTACGTATCTTGTAGTCAATTTTTTATGACGACTTCATGCTGCGACGATAAATAGCGGGAAAACATTTAAAAAAAAATTTTTTTTTTCAAGAGTCCATAAGCTGAACAACATTTTTTTTGTTTTTGTCGATGCTGGGATCATATAGCTCTGCTGCTTCTTAAGCTTTGGTTTAATTCATGTATGCTTTCCGTGCTACCAATGTCCTTGCTGAGATATCGATATTTTTCACGCGGTGAAAAATCGATGTTTTTCTTTGTTCATCGATATCTCATGAATCAATGATCGTAGAGCAAGCGAACAATGGGTTTCAGATATTTAAAGGAATTGTTTATAAGTCCGTCTCAGAATTTAGTCGTATTTTTTGTAAGCTTGATATTGATTTGAAAAAGTACGAAAAGATGACTCTGCATTTTGGGAAATCCACCGCGACGTTTTTTTTACCCAAATCGTCAGTGTGTCCAGAGGGCACTCAATCTAGAGATTTTAAGCTTGGAAAACCTTTTCTTTACTCCCCGGTACGATAATTTTTCAACGATTTACACCCTCCGAAAATCATCGAATAAATGAAATGTGATCACTGTCCCTTTAATTTTTGTTTTCTGACTGTGTGTCTACATATACATACGGTAGGGCATTAGCAGAAGTATAATGTCTTCTACAATGTCGAGTGTGTCCATAGTCGAGCTCAAAATGCTCGGTCTCTGCTAATTAGGGTCTAACGATAGAAATCTCATTAAGAAATGATCATCAAAACACATTGGTCAATCAGTGAAACGAATATACGTATAGATCGTAATGATTCATCGGCAACTCATCGCTTTCGCATCAATCGTCAACATTAATATGTCCGGCATTGTTTCTTTAGAATCTCCGGCACCATTTTTCATTGAGGTTGTAACGGCGCCGGCATCTGGGATAAAAAAAAGTCATAAGATGATAGCTTATCGTGTATCGCTGTCTGGAAGGAATCCCGAGACATCCAACAACGGCGTCCGTGACTCTCGAACGATAAGCGTGTATTGTTAATTGCCTATGTATATCTTCAGCCATAACTTCCGGTGGGGGGGTTTCACGGCGGCCCGCGTGGCACGATGGACACTTGAGAAAAGGATGTTTGATAAAGATGAGCGTGTAAACGTAAAAAGTACCTGTGAACAGAACCGGCTTAATTCGACAAACGTTTCGGAATGACGCATTATTTTTTATCAAGTTGACGGCTGATGGCTAAAATTGGTCTCGCTTATGACCGAGTCCAAAGTTGATCGAGAGGAGGGCTCAATGTTTCGAGGGAAACTTCCAACGAAAAGTTGTCGATGGATGTTGATAAAAATCTTACACATAAATCGTAACAAAACAAAGATATTACGGTCTTCCCGATTCGGAGAAGTGGAAAAGATTGATTTCCGTTATATTTACTTGCAGCAGGTTGACTTCCGGTATATTTGTTTCAGTCGTGTTAACTTCCGGTTAATGTGCGTTGTTCAGACTGACTTCCGGTAACTTTCTATCAGGTTTACTTACGAAAACTGTATTTCCGACAGGTTGACTTCCGGTAACTTTTTTTCTGTCAGGTGGACTCCTTTTATTGATATTTCGCTCACCTTGACTGCCGATAGATATTTTTTCGGGTTGACTTCTGGTTTTACTTTTGTTTTGTCCTCACCATCGCTGAATTAGCTCGTCACGGTGACTGCCGATCAATGTACTATTTTGTTACATTGTTTTCCGATCAATCGACTCTTGTCACGTTGACTTCCGGTCATCCTGCTCCTGCCACATGAACTTCCGTTATACCGAAACTAACCTAGTTTATAATGTTGGCCAATCGCTAATATCGGTTTTCCGGTGCTTTGTCTTTGCTCGATCAAAAGAGAACATTATTCCAGTCGTAGACACTGAAATTCTAAAAAAATGTTTACAAAGTATGCTCTATTTCTATTTTCCGATTGGTCGGAACGTTATAACGGACAGCTCTTAAAATGTTTCAACACCTCTCGCTAAGACCGTTGGCGTTATATCTGCGCGCCGCACGGCGCGTCGATGTGTGACGTCCACGATCATCCGACATTACGTCATCACGATACAACGTGAAGCATGACAGCGAGAGCCGCTACGTCGCGAGTGACCGGCACTCCCTGTACCGTGGTAGCCGCTTTTTCATCAAACGTCAAATCACTCGTCGGGCGCGATCGAGAAAATACACTGACACAACCTCAAAAAGTTCATCTTCTCGTGATTATATTTTGATCTTTGTGCCTCCGATGTTGACGGTTGCTCGTTTGATGTTCGTTAATATAAATACAATTTTTGAAAATTCGGCTCTTGTGATATAAACGGGAAGGAAAAACGGATTTATACGTCGCGTGTTTTTCGTGTGTGGCGTACTTGCATGGGTGTTTGCCGCTACGGGCTCTTCTCGTCCGAAGGCGCTGCGAACGCGCGCCAAATTCGAAGGTACTTGTTACCCTGTTTTGGTTTTTAAGGCAAGAAGACCGTTTACCAATGTTTAAAAATCGCGTTTTTTTCTCCATAAATTGATAGTTCAGTTTCTTAAGAATATTGTGCTCATTTTTTACAACCAAGTTCCAAGAAATGTTGGAGTTTTGTTCAAAACTATGTTTTTCCCAAATGCTGAAGTGATTGCGCCGAAACTATTCCACCGATTTCGATGAAATTCGTCACACATCTTCGTTATATCAGCAGTTTGTCGGTGAGCTCCAATATTATTTTAAATTCCAAAAATAAAACCTACTTCTGCCTTCAAATATAGCAAAAAACTTCATTCAAAATCAAAAAATTTCGTTAAGAATCACGTTCATTTTTTCCGATAATTACGGCGTGAGAGAGAAATCGAGCAGTGCGGCAATTTTTTTGAAATCTTCTAAACATTAATGCAAACGATGGGCAATTTGCATGAAAAAACAGTGTATATATTGTTCTTAAACCATTAAAATATGGAACAAAAAATATTTAAAGATCCAAATTTCTATGAGTATTCCTTTCATGAGAAAAAAAGTTATAAGAAACCCATAATTTTCGAGGTTATCTTGTAAATGTAAATCGTACTGTAAATGGTCTTCCTGCCTTAACGCTCCTAAAAATTGTGCAGTAATTAAACTGTTTTTCTGCAATAAGTGATATTAGTCATTTCATTTAGAATCACTGCTTCTTTTCATGTTGAAGTAGATCGATTATTTTGATCGAGAATTGCTCTTTTCTCGGACATTATCATAGATTCTGACTGTTGAGGTATGTAGTATCAAAATTTGTATCGAATTATCACTCTCATTAGTCCATTGCGTTTAAACGATAATTCTATCAGGATTGCAAATATTCGCGCGTTTTATTAAATGCATATTAAATAAAGATTAAGAAGAACTGCCCAATCCGGCTTCGAATTTGTTTTGTCGGTATACTGGCATTTACGAATATCGCGACACTAATTTTCCTCACGAGAAATATTTTAGAATTGGGAATCGTGGCGCTGTCCAAATGATTACATTTGGCCCGTACCATAAGCGCCCGTAAAAAAGAGTATCCCGGTAGGAGTAAACGAGCACCTGTGCACACAAACGCGTCAAACGTCATAATTTGGCGCTCATTCGGTTATGACGTGCGGTCGAGTCGGGACACCTGTGTGATCGAGTATATTCGTACGAGAGCCGTTCGCCGTAACTACATTATTATCGAGGATTTCATAACGCGCATATTCCGTTAGGGAAACGTAAGTTACCTTAAGGGAAACGAAGAAACGCGGAAGCGCGGTGCGTAGCTTCCGAACGCGGCCGTGCGTTCGCGCCGCTGCGTTCGTTTTTTTTCCCTTGATTCGTCGGCAGTGTCGCCGCAAGCGTCTGCTCGGTCAGCTGTGTGTGTGTACGAGAGGCGTGCGCGCATGGCGCATCAGCGATGCGAGTTTCCCCGATATTACCGCGATCATCGTCGTCGACGGGTGTGCATTGTAAAGCGTGATAAAGTCGACAGGGAAAGCACGGGAAAATTGCCCGACGCTCGAATCGAGCTTATACCTCGGTACCGTCACTTATCGTTGTAAGTTCGTTGGTCCACCGCTCACGCCATATGACGTCGCCCGAAATATCGTCGATTACCATCGAGTGCGATTTTCATCGCACTTCTTCTCACCGAACCCGTCAGACAAGGGTCGAAAGTTCATTGCCTATTTTTCGAAAGACCCCCAGCACCGCTTTTTCATTTTTTACATTTTCAATGAACTTCGCCTGGTCAATCGGAGCTACCAGTAGGCAGAGCTCGAAATAAACCATCGGGAACCCCTTTTTTTTTATGAAAGTGTGTCGCTCATCGCGCGCCGCCCCGTGTTTTCTCCGCCTCTGCTCTGTTTCCCCGATAAGTGAAAATTGAGCCACGTGACGTGGACGGCGCGTGCGCGCCGAGTGCGACGGACTCTGTCGCCGTTCGTGTAATAATTACGGAAATAAATCATTGACAATTGCATCGCTATCGCACTCGAGTCGCTTGAGTGTTTCTTGGAATATGAAAAGAAAAAAATTAATTAATGTTTTTGATCCTTCTTTCCTTCTTGGGCCCACAATGATCACTTGTCTCATTATCAGTCTGTAATTTCTTTTGAGGTTATGTCGCGGGCACCCGCAACAACGAAGTACTCGTCACTTTCCAAAAATCCGACGAAACACGGATTTTCCCCATCGAAACTCGCCATTCTTCATCCCTAAACAAAAACGATCGATTTTTTTGTTTTTTGTACCACGAACGTAATGAAAAGTCGTGGTTTTTGTTTATCACCATAACTACCAGAGGGAATCTTGAAAACAAAATGAGTAAGAAATTGCTCACTTGAATTTTCGACGCTCTCGACGAGACACGCGAGTGAAATTACTTTTAACAATATTTGTGTTCGTGCGTACCGTCGCGAACGGAAAAATAAAAAAAAAATATATATAAGAATAACGCACTCTTGAATTTTAATCGGTGGACGTTTAATCGCTTTGACTTTCATTTTTTAAACGTAGTTTTATACGCAACGCGAAGTTCGGATTTTTTTTACTTTCTTTTCTCACGTTTTAACTCTGTGTAAGAGAGTCTCTAAGAGAGTCACTTTGCCTTGTAGGTGTTTAAAAAGTTTGCAAAAGTTTACTAAATATTCGAATTCTCCCGACTTTATTTTTTATATTTTATGGAAATTTATTATTGATATATTAATTAAACAGAATATCAACATTGACGAAATATTTATAAATTGAATGCATCGTGAATTTTACACTTTAGGTTGAATCCCTTGTTTTGTTTGCAGTTTAACAAAAATTACTGAAGACAAATTTTGAGGGAATTGTGATATGCCAAGAACAATGGCCAAAGGAAGCGAGGATTTTTCGGAAACGATGTTGCTGACAGGCACGAATGGTGACGGAATGTTGTGCTTACGCGAAGACTCTCCGATACATCCGGTAAGTAGATACATATAGATTTATCGTTAGCCATAATAGAGATCCTCGTTCATTCGGACAACTCTCAGTCGAAAAAGATAATACGGTACTGGCAATAATCAAGTTGGTTGATACCAATATTGGTAATTGAAAATGAGAGGCGTGGCCAAGTCGTAGTTACCTAATATTATTGTTTATTGATTATAGTGTTGGATTATTGATAATGTAAGGCGATGATAGTAGTGGAATTATTACACGTTAATATAATTCATACCGATATCAGTGTTCAAAGTGTGAGGTTTAGTACCAGTCAATTATTATTCTTGGGAAATTATAGTGTTTGTTGACTAATAATATGAAGCAATAACACTAGTGGAATTTTAAGGTGTATACTAAATTTTTAAGAAATCCAGCAAGATTGGAATTCAATTGGACTAAGACTTAATCCTCAGAATAGCACAAAACGATAACAGAATAGCTATATTGATATCAAGGTCAGGTTTTCGAAAAAAGCCATAGAAACAGAGCATGTATAGGAGGAGTAATTGTAAAAAATATATACACACTACATCATATAAACTACGAGTTTTATTATTAATAAGTGGTAATGGGGTCGCTTCACCCCCATTTTTAATAATTGCCTGGCTTTTCTTCAGGCATACTTTACTTGAGTATACATACTTTACACCAATTATATCGCGTAATCTAGAATCAGCGTCACATGTGCACCTTTACGAGAAATTTCACGCGCCTCTATTTTACTTTATCCATGCTGCTAAATGCAGTACGATCGATGCGAGTTTTTTCCTACAAAAAAGCTTCGTGCAAAAAAGTGTCTTTCCTATGACGGTTCAAACTTTCTGTTATCCGAGGGAATCCTTTCAATGCACTTTTCTGTCATTAAACATTTGTGATCATGCTCGGATAACGAGGGATACTTTCTACAGTAAAAATTTCGGCAGATCGGTGCTGCTACTCGCTAGATCAAAAGTACCATTGATAGAATGATTCAAAATCTTGATATTGTCACTAATAATTACATAATATTGTTATCACTGACACTCACTAATGCTTGTATCACCATTTTCAGAACGCCGCTCTCATCGTTCACCCCTAAAAAAGCGTGCTAATTTTTGGCCAAGCTGAAAAAAAAACTGTGTCAACATCGTAATGATAAACTATACAGATAACACTAATCAGTAACTAGTCGCCCCTCTTCCTCTTTTCCGACACATAAATTATATCTATA
>JAPYZI010000227.1:0-70478 GCA_030523105.1 Ophioninae sp. A BG-2022a | reverse complement strand
GTATGTATGGAAAAATTTGCAAAAATCGATGGTCCAACTTTGAAATTCTGCTAAAAATCGAAAAATCATCGGATTTTAATGATTAAAAAAGCATTTTGACGAGAAAGTCATAACGAAAAGATTGAGCGCAAAGTGAAGTGCCAAATCCCAAAGGAAAAGAAGTTATCCATGATTTAGTGAGAAAACTATTTTCCCCCAAAAATTCATAAAAATTTTGAATTTTTAATATCTTTTTTATTGGTCTATTTCGATGTAATTTTATCCCCTGAACACGAATATACCATTTATTTTCCCGAAAACCCAAAATTTCGATGAAAAAATGGTAAAAAAACCTCTAAAATCACGATTTTTTTGCTGTGTTCACGGCTTTCGACGAGAATTCGTTGATATTCATAATTAGCTGAAAATTTTCGATTTAATAAACCTTTTTAATACTTTCAAAACAGAAAAAAAATGTTCGACTTCCCCGGCCACTTTTCCGGAATCTCAAAAATTACAAAATTTCAAAAGGTCGTAGGATGAGCTTATGTGCTATTGAGATTCAAAAAAATAAAATAAACGAACGAGTAGACATCCGTGCAGCTTACGATAGCTACCGTAGCGATGGAGGTTACGAATTCGCGTGCTGAACAAGTGACAAGTGACAAGTAGAAATCATAGAAATTGGATTTAAAAATTTCGAGGTGGCTAGGAACCCGTTCGTCATTCCCTTAATTCCAAATCGACGTGCCAAGTAAGTAAACGCGAATAATTACCAAGCCATAAAAATCTATGAATCTTTCCACGCGAACTTCCTATATGTGAAATCAGCCACGAGAGATGCGATCGCATCTCTAAGTTTCTATGAATCGACTCCTTTGGTGGCTATGACTGTTCGCTTTCCTTATGACATATGATATATATATATATATATATATATATCATATATATATCAGGAGTTTGCGAGTGTCTATAATAAATATAAATCTCTCACAAGAAGAGGATGGTTTGTTTGGGTTGCTGACAGAAGAAACTTGAACAATCGTGTCTCCTAATGGCCTCCATGACTTCCTGAAAATGGCCGGATACCTCGGACGCTGCATCAGCTTGCATTCTGAAACGACAACGACGCGTAAAAAGATAATACGGGAGCAATTATAGGAAATAAACAAAAACAAAAAAATCGTAAATGGAGAAAATATCGGAGAATGAAACAGTTAGAACACAATCGAAAGTCGACGCTGTGATTTGAGAATAGTGAGTTTAGAAAGCGTTGAAAGGGTGCCACGAAAACGTGAAAAGTAGGAGAGGAAAAGAAAACAACCGATCGAGCTACATTTGTCGGTTCGTAAATGCGAAAACGTTGGGATTCCGTCAGTTTTTAAGTTAGCAGCTTTTCGGCTGAACTGTCTTGGAAAGAAAGTGCTGAATTTGCTTATCTACGTTTAGGAATTCGTATCGGGGCCGTTTGGGTTTGCTCGTCCATCAGCGATGTGGCTACCTTCGGAGATGCGTCGCACTTTCATTTTTAAACATAACTGGTCTGGTCATAATCTTTTCCTTTGGCGAGGTGAACCAAAATCTTCGTTATACTTTGAGTGAGCAAAATCGACTTATCTTCGTTTATCAATATCTTTGAGACGATTGACGCCGAACTTTTAGCTGTATCCATGCATTAGCTTTGTTTCAATAGCGAGCGGATCAGCGATTTTCAGAAAAATGGAACAGGTGCAAAATTTCGATGGTCCGATTCCGATGTTTGGGTTTGATTGGGTTTCTGCTAGGGTTTTTTTAGGGTTTGCTAAGGGACTCACAGTTAAAAAATCCAAAATCGTCTCTACCGTCGTCCGATGTGGAGTAGGAAATACAGATCAGGAAAAATACTATTCTGGGACTCAAATTTCTATAAGATTGACAGGATTTAGGGCTCATCCAAGAAATGCCCAATCAGAATCCCTTCAGATCCACTTTTGTAACCATTAGGTGTGTTATTATCGCAAAATATGAGAATGCCAAGATTTCTTGGAGGCGCCTGGGTGAAATTGTGCTAAGAGGTAAAAGTTGAATCTGCCAGTGGGACGTTTAAGTACGCGCGTGTACGGGGGAAAGCCGCGTTAAGAAGAAAGTTATCCACGGCGTTTACGGTCACTGTGTACACGTTGGCCAAACGTGCTCTGGCATCGAGTATCACTTTACTCGATGGATAAACCGGACGTGGGCGTTCAGCGAGTAGCACAGGAAACGGATGAAAAACGTTTAGAAAACGAGAACTATGACGAAGGAGCTCAAACTAGACGAATGGAAAAGTGACATTTTTGCATAATCTTCAAACATCAGGTTACCATCAACTTTTAAGGTTATTTCGACACATTTTAGGGTTAATTTGACGCGCAGCTAGCATTGCAATGTCGACGAGAATTCTTTGCCAACAACTCTACTAAAATGATAAGATTGTGCAACGGGGGATTCCAAAGTTTCGTCTTTGAGAGGCAAGCAAGGATAAATCATATTTCAAAATCTTAAATCGCTTCGATTTTTTTAAAAACTCTTACAATTAAACTAAACCATTGACGATTCTTAATGAACGTTCGTATTATCGTTACAAAGTAACAATAATAAGAAAATCATAGGATATAAGAAATTACATGGCAAATAGAAGAGAATATCTTTCAGTATGTAAAAGTAAACCGGGGTTGCGGTACAAATTGGGCGTGCCCAATACAGCGATGAGCATTGAATGAAAACTTTTTGAGGACATGAATGTCGATTAAACGACTCGAAGTGCAGTGTATTTTTATATTTATTACTTACCGTCCAAGAAGAGCGTCCATTTTCTTTTCCATAAGTACAGAAGCTTCCGGTCCCCGTTGGATCATAGCTTCGCAGAAAATCTTTTTCGCGCAAAGTCCGTTCGACCAATCCCCATCAACTTGTAAAGTTTCCATAGTTTTCGTATCCTCGAGGATTTGAAAGACACCATTCGTTTCCCGATCTCTGTCAGCGTCGCGGCGTTCTCTTCGGGCGATCTCTTCCCGATGGTGATTGATGACTTCTTGATCGGCGTTCTTATCTTTTTTCAGCATTTTGGCAACGATATCAGGAATATCGGCTTTGCCCTTGATCGGCGCATCGATCTCAATTATTTCGACCAATGAATCCAATCCCGTTCGTCTTAGATGTTCGTTTTCGTATGTGTTTTCATTGATGCCAATGAAGTAATCGTCAATGGCGCCGGTTCGTTGACGTTTTTTCGCTTCGACGTTATCGATTTCCTCCAGGATGGGATCCGGTTGCCGATTATCGATTCTCCGAATGTAATCTTCACCGACGCTGCGCCTTTGACGTTGTCTCTTTTCGACGTAACCGATTTCCTCGACAGTCGGCTTCGTCTGCCGGTTTTCGGTGCTCCGCGTCTCTTCGGGTTCTTCCAATATTACGAAGACGCTGTCTTCGTTTAGATCCGATCGTTTATCCAAGTTCGAGATATTGGAACCATCAGGATTTTCAGTGGTGTCGAGATTGGAGGGGGTGGTGTCTCGCGGAGGCAAAATTAAAGGTTCTACAGCGTCTGATTTTGCCATTGCAGGATCGATGATCGGTAACGAATCTTCGATCGCTTCGAGTGCTCTGCTTCTCTCCAAATCGAGATCCTCACCAATGACTCCTTCGTTCGGGTTCATTCTGCCGCGTTTCAACACGTCTACGTCGAGGTAACGTCCAACCGCTACAGCTCCAATCCCCAGAGCGGCACCAGAGGCGACCAGACCAAGCGCCGGTATGAGAATCGATCCGGTACTGGCGATCGTTCCAATTTTGTCCTGAGCTTCTTTGCTCCTCGAGAGTCCTAAGTTTTGCGATATTTTTTGGGTCGCCTCAACCAAGGGATCGAAAACTGGCCTCGTTAGTTGAGACACTTTTTCTACCCCGGTAGAAAATTGGTTTCGCAGATTTTCCGATATTTTCACCCAAAATGACTGCTCGCTCGGTTGTTTCAGGCCATAAAAATGCTGATTCGGATAATAGTTTTTCTGTGTGTAAGAATCAATTAAGTTCTTGTCATTCAACACGTACTTCTTTTTGTGCTTCTGCTCCGTGAAGGAATTCTGATTTTCGGGAAAGTTTTCGGGTCTTCTCTTCTCCGAATTCTTAAGGATTTTTGCGGGTTGGACTCCCAACTCCGGATGAGCGTATTGGAGGACTGGCGCACGAGCACCCGGCTTCAACACGACCGGTGAGATTTTCTGACTGTCCGGAGTATACATCTGGGAGTTTGGATATATCTGGTAACTCTCTGGATGCAACATTCGCTTCTGTATGTTGGAACGGTAATTGTCGTTTCGGGTCTCGTACACCTCGGCGTTTAGCGCTGGATTTTGATTCGCCTTTGGGTCCCACTCGAAATAAACGTTCCTTTCCTCGCCAAAATTTCTCCCGTATCTGATAATCGGATCGGTATTACAATTTTTTGGTGCTACTCTTAAATATCAATATTTCGATTTAACGAATACTGGTGCATGGGCTTAGTAGAAATATACAAATTAAAAATTTTTTGGATCGATCAAATTGTCTTCGTGCTTAAAATTGTAAGTTGAAACGATGAAACTCTGTGAAATAATTCAAGCGTCCAAATAATCAATGAAAAGTTGAAGAATCCTAATTTCTTCTGGGCAAAATGATAATAAAATGTTTGACAAGACCGTGTTCGGGGAAACTCAAAAACTATTTGGGATAAGGCATCGAAAAAAAGTACACAAATACTATATGATATATACCATGATGCTTTATTATCGATAAGTAATCGAGGCGCGTCCATTATTAATAACCGACAGGAATCTCCATGCTTTCCACTAATATCATGGCATAATTTCAAAAGTTCCCTTCGCGAGCACTTTAACCGGCTGTTTCACGCTCCGCTGGATTAGCCTATTGGCTGTGGTTAGACAAGGTAACGTTAAAAAATGAGGTCCCAATCGCGGTCCAAATTTTTCTTTCCCCCTAGTGAGACGTTTTTTCGACATTTTTTTCGAACAATAGATTTTATCATCACGCTCGAACAGCAATTCACGTTTACTATATGAATCATTTTGGTGAACGGTTCTCATTACTTGCTCCCATTTAAATTTACCGTCTAACGATTTTCAGTGAAAAGTTAATTCGGACACGCTTTTGTCAAACAGACTGCAGCAACGCATTGATAAGAAAGTGATTATATTCGACAATAATTGTTTAAAATTATGAAAGTATCTCATTATTTCATGTACCTGCGATTAACATCCTTGAAAAATCTTTCGAACCGCTGTCTTTCGGCTGCACCATCGGCGGCGTAAAAGCCAGTGGTAGGTTCGATGTTTTGGGCATCAGGACTTTCAGTTATTAATTTGTTATTGATAACCCTAGCGTTCCTCCAAGTTTGAATTTTGTCCATTGGTTCGTCGGGTACGCGGGTACCCTGAATGACAGGGGTGCCATCAGCATCTATGGACATTGCGGTCCTTTTGGGCATCGATTTCACCTTTATTTCTGATCTAATAGTCACTTCCGGTGGAACGTGTTTTCCACCTCGATTTTTCGATAAATTCGCTCCGATGTTTGTCCTCGTGAGGGGTCTCTGTTGATGCGGCAAAAACGCGTACTGAGTCGGGCCGTTAGCGACGTTTCGACCGATCGTCGTACCATCAGTCTGATAATTGTTCGCCTCGCCATCTTGCATGTTTCTTCCGAAAATCAAAGCCTCTTGAGATGGATTACGGTAACGAGCAAAGTTCGTCCTGTCATTGGGTATTATCTCTGGCCTCGTTCTCAATGGTTTCCAACTCGACTCTTTGTTATCCTTTCCGTTGTAGGTTTCAAGGGCTCTGCCATCTTTGCTCAGAGGTGTCCAGTTACCGTAATCAATTATTCGCTCGTTGATGGACGTGCTCCGAGATATTTCCGATGTATTCGTTTCGTCGCTTCGATCACTCAATACATCGAGGACTTCCGGTTTCCGAAAGGTAGAATTGCCACTCGAATTTTTCTCCCGCGTCTCTTCGAGCTGCTCGACTTCCGGTCTTCCGATCTCCTCTCCCGATGCTGGCTCAGCATTCACCGGTGACGCGGTCGAAACATTTTCGTTCCTCTGAGCCACGTCATTTCCGGTTTTCATCTTTGCCTGCTCATCGAGACTTCCGCTTCTTTCACGACGTTTCACTATCAGAGTCGCCACGTTTCCCTCGCTCGTTCGGACCTTCAACTCCTCCGTCTCGCCGGGCAAACTTCGTGAAACCTTCAGCATCGTCCGCGTGTAACTCGGCTTTGGTATCTCGGCCGATGATACCAAGAGACTTCCAGCGATGAAACTCAGTCCTAGAATCACCTGCAAGCACAACATTCTCTCTCCAGTCAATCGAATTTCATCTTACGTTCGTTGTCAAATAATTGTCGTTCTTTCAAATAAAATATTCTTTAATTACTTTTTTATTAATTAAATATTAATTGTTATTTTTTAACTAAAATTTGTAAACGAAAAACGTCATAGCATATGTCAAATGGAACGTAATGTGTAATTATATATGTAAATGAAATTTCATATCTAACTGTTATTTACATTCGGCTTTTTTTAATATCTCAATAAAAAATTACGCCTAAAAAATATTTTTTAAATATGTACTTTGCAAATTCGGACACGTTTTTCACGCTTGACATGTAATTTCCTATTCAAAATTTTTACAAATTATAATTAAAAAATTATATTTACAAGAAAACATTTCATTACTGATATAAAATTGAAAAAGGAGGACATTCATTTTTATCTATAGGTAGAATATTCGAAAAAAAAGTGCTGACGGTCGAAAACCCGAAATGATTCGATAATTGTATAAATTGGAACATTTACTCTGGGATACTGTGATCGGAGGCGATCGATGACTTCTACGATAATTAGTATCGCGATCAGGAACGTGGATCGTTTTACACATCTGCATACTTTCATTCGAGCGAGTATCGTAATGTAAATATTCATGAGTGTATACGTAAACGAGGATGGCGTTTGCATGGGGGAATAGTAATTCTCCGATACACACACACGCACACATATATATATATATATTAGAAACGTAAATGGTCATGTACACAATGCACTTCGGTTTGACTACGACGATAATTTCTACTTGCACGAATTGCAGCCTCGAAAAATTTTCAACGATTAAGACCCACTTAAAATTCGTGACCCGAGACTCAAAAAGTTTTCCCAACAGTCCCTACGGCAATTGAATAATATTTTTTAACTTTTCGATATACCTGAATATTAATCTGATGCATATGAGTTACTTATGAAATAACCGTGCTATTTTAATGCCAAATGTGGTTAAGAGTTGCAGTGCGGATTGAAGGTAAACTGATGATAACAACCATAGAACTACTTAATGAAATTTTAAACGTGTTTTTTTTTTGATTAGGTATTAATAGTTGTTCCAAACATTTTTTTCATTTGCTAAAAAACCGATGATTTTGTACGTTTTTAATACAACAGTAAAAGTAGGGGAATACAAAAAAAATCAAAAAAAGGCAATGTTTTTATCGAATAACTTGGAACCCTAGGAAACTTAGTTCGCGATTGTGTTTTACATTGAATAAATAATTGTTTTTCGTATCGCTAATGTTGATTTATTTATAAGGAAGGCTCGACACAGGCGTGCACTCGTTTCTACATATAAGTAATGGACTGAACGTTTCTACATATGAGTAATGGAAGTGGAAAGTAAGCGGACAAAACCAGCTGACCACGTTGGAACAACAATTTTCTCTGATTGAAGAATTCCTCGAGCTCGCAAATACAGTTTTGCAAGGAACGATTAAATTTCTCCGGACAACAATATAAGATAGAGAAAGAGAAAGAGGGAGAGAGGGAATGACATAGACAGAAAATGTAATACAGGAATACAGAAATTAGAGTCCAGCTGACGGATGAGTCAACCTCATTCCAGGCATGAATATAAAGGATGATTTTATTACAATACGACCCCCCGTGCAGTCGCTATAATTTCAAATGTAATCGTGACAATACAACGACCCATATAAACCTCGAGATTCCATTCCTCGAACGAGAAAAATTCGTAATAACTGTCCGTCATAACGTGGAGAAGCGTAATTTTTTATTCCGACCGTACGACACATCTGGGAAAACGGTACTGGGATATTTGTCAAGAAATCTCAGCGTTTTACCGTGGACAAGCGTTAAGGGGTTATACTACTGTAAATATCGCAGAATCGAGTCATGGTTACAACGATACAACTGATAGTCAAACTTCAAACGGATTAACTATATATATATCAAAACGATATTGATTCTCCCTTGAAATATCGAAAAAACGAATATTTTCCTGTGTTCTTCAAAATCTCGGTAACGTAAGAAAGTTCAATAAAGTATTAGCCATTATTGTATATTTAAAGAAAAAGAAATATTTTGTGTTGGTTTTCAGATCAGCCGAGGGCCAAAGTGACGTAGATCGCTGAGTCCCTCACATTTAAAAGTACCTTACGAAATTGTTTATAATTACATTAATTCTTAATACTTTCTAACGAAATTTGGTACGAAACTTTGGTATTAGATATATAAACGATTTTTTAAACGATTTTTTCTTCAAAGTTAGTCTTATTCCTTCAAAATTAATTGTTTTTTTAAATAAACCTAAATAATACTTTTTATTTAAAGTTTTATTTACACCTAGGTTAATAGACCCTCCAATTTATCCTTGTTTTACTCATTCCTTCAACAAGAATTTTCTTAAACCCCAATTTTTGGGTCGCCACAGTAGGAACGTTAATTTTTTATAATAAACTTGACTGATCGATCGTTACAGTAACGTAACCCCTCGACTTACGTATCATGTAAGTCTAGATGTAAGGTAAGGTATTGCATTTCGTATGAATGTAACATTTATGTACGAGGCATTATTTATCATTCTCACGTTCATTATTTATCACTCAAACGATCGGGAATGGTTTTCCATTGCATCAGCATTAATTTCCATACGATATTTCCTATTACCATTTATAATCGTTTCTCTATCCCAACTTTAATAAGTTGATCGATCTAATTTCCGTTTTATTCAAGATCGAGCATCGATGCCTCGTTGATTGAACGGTTATTTCTCTATCGCTATTTCCACTGTACAGCGCATCGATCTTTTCCGCCCATTCACTTTCTATGGCGTTCTTCGTGGCTTCCCACTCTCTCCCACCTCGGTTGTTTCAAGAATGGTATACCCGTAGCACGCGCTGTAAATCTTCTCTGTATGACCGTACCAACTTTCACCGCTGAGTAAATTAAGTTCCCGTCTCGTATTTTTTTTTTGTTCTTTTTCAATAAACTATTTATCACGGATGCGAGTGAGCAAAAAAAAGGTCGAAGAAACGATACGATTTCACGTATACACCAAAGTAGAAATTAGTCGTCGTGTTAACAAAAAAAAGCAAACGAACAAATAATTAATAAAATAATAAAATTCGTAACACCGATATAGCTCTGAAATAATTACGATTGTATTTGCGAAAATATCGGACATTGAGTTGCACGAGAGATGATCTCTGTTGCGCGTTACATGCCCCTGAAACACGTCAGACACACGTACACACGTACGGCATTGTTTACGCTCTACATAATGCCACGATCGGCCATTAATTGCCGGGTAATTAAGACGATCTAGTTCTTTTTTTTCATTCTTCCTATTATAAATAATGGACATATCGAGCGTTTCGCATCGCCAATTTGGATCGCGCATCGAGTTCGATCGACGAAAAATTTCGAAGTGTTCGCCACTTTTGTATTGTTATTTTTGCAAATTAGCCGAGCTTGAGCTCGAGCTCGATACACATCGTACAGCGCTTTCGAATTAACCCGATGCGGTCGGCCTATTTCATTTAATTTATTTTATTTCAATCTATTTTATACTAATTTAATTTAATTTTGTTTTATTTTATTTCTCTGAACAATCATACATTGTTATCTCGTAAGTCGACCGAAACAGTTGAATTACGAGATAAATAATTAATTTTTATATTAATTAATTACTTTTTTAATTATTCAATTAATTTTAATCGACTTCTACGACGATTAAAAACGGTCCCCGCTGTGGGACACCGACCGTAAAGGGTTAATACAAAATAATAATAATTGTCGTATAAATCGTGGTTAGAAAAAGCCTGATTTAATAATTGCAACGTGCACGACGAAAAAACCCTGTTATTCTTTGCATCGACATTGTTGGCGTGGATACTTATAGCAACTCATATCATTTTATAAAATTGTTCCGATAAATAATAAATCGAACTTCATGAAGTCTGGATGTAGTTAAAAAATGTATTGCTTTATTGTTTATTTTATAACGTTACATAATTTTAATAGTCAATATAATAATTTACTAAATTATTATATATCATTTAATTATTGTAAATTATCAAAGCATGACACGAAGAGTGTTACATTTCATTCCAATATATCTAAATAGTTTTTTTATTGTTTAAATATTTACATTAAGTTAATAAAATGTTCTATATAACAAATGTATTTTCAGAAAGCAATCATTGAAATGCATAAACTTTACAAACATTTAACAATTTTATTGTACCACATTTTTATAACTTTTTAAACATATCAATATCTCATTTTATTAATATTAAAATAAGAATAATATTTTTAATTAATTATGCATTCGCGACATCAGCATTGTCATCAACGTTTCCAAAAATTGTATTCAACGTTGAATCATTCTGACTTTTCACAGACGCAACAAATGCATGTTTTTGAAAAAACATTCTTACCTGCAATCTCGTCATGGCGATCGCCGAAGATTTTCGGAGCATTTCGACGATTAAGAAAAAAAAAAAAAAAAGAAAAATCCTCCGCACGTCTATTTAGCCGAGACTAGCCAGACTCTTCCGGCTCTTCTTCTCTTCTATTCACGGTTTTGTCTTTCAAGGGATCATGTCACGTCCTTGGAGCTTCTCCCAAGAATTGGCAACTCTATTTTAACCGTTACGTTTTTATTTATTGTTAACAATAAGAAGAACCGATTAATATTGCGAACGATCGCGAAATATGTCAGTGTTTGCGTGACCAGGTCCTTCTTTTTTGTTTATTTCTTTTACTTGTCAAGTGTTGATTTTGCTTTTGCCAACGAACACCTGTTGACTCCCGGAATATCTTCAGACGACTGACGACGGTTCTTCGGCGACTTCTCATGTCGCGCTGCAGACTTCTCACTGACCCACTTCGACGCCATTCTTGCCGAGCTCTTTTGCCCATGTGTTCGAGCAATCCCTATGAATATTTGTACACGCGCATAACTCACACATACACACACAAATAGAATTCATTGCCATCCACGATCCCATACCCTTCGATGTGTCACACGTAGGGGACAACACGTGAAGAAGCAATCATACTTGCTATGATAATGATGATGATAATCCTTAGAAAAAAATGAGAAAAAGAATCGTAGGTACACAATCGCACACGAGTACACAATGAGTCTTCTCGAATAAGTATGGAGACGAGAGATTTTTTTTTTTACCGAAAAATCAAATGATTACAATTTTGGACACGGTCGATGATTGATCGGACCGTGAACCTCTTACAGTATTTTTTATTTGCGTCGTTAATTTTAGTTAGTTAATTTGCGATATTGTAAAGTTTTATATATTTTTTTTTCCGAAAATTACGAGTCTTGTGGCTATTAAGAGGTCTGAAGAGCTCAATAGCTTGCCTGATTTTGCCCCCAATTGATCCAAAATTCAAATAAAACAAGTTTTTTTTTCGGAAAATAGACAATATTGGCTGAGAATCGATCAACCTCTTGTTGGTCACCGTTTTGTAATCACAAAAATAATGTACCTTTTTTGTTCGATTTTTCGTGAAAAAATCATTATTGTTAATAACTAATGAAATAAAAATGTTACAAGGAAAAATGTCGGTCGAGACCTAAGTCACTATTGCTCTGAATAAATGGACCAAATTTCAAGTGAATCCAAGTAAAGTTTTGACAATCATATTTTATCCAAAAATGCGTTTATAATTCGAGCAGCAATTCCCCGTTCCTGCAGTAACAAGTTTCCGTTCAATTTCTCTTCAATTTGACTTGCCTCGAGTGACGAAAGATTTTTTGAATTCTCACGGTTTTCGTCGACTTAATCCAAGTTTAGATTTTTCATTAGGACAGAATTTTAATGAGCATCCAATGAGGTGGAGAGTATAATTTGATAAATTTATATTTCTCAATGTACGTGCCATTCTTGATATAAAATCATTGTTATTATGGAGCCTGAGGTCTCAACAGAAAAAAGTCTTTCATCGGCTTCACAATGCCTGTTCGACAATTAATTACATTGAACTACCAATTACAAAATTACATCTCTGACAGCGCTCAATTTAATAGTCACACTAGTCAATAACCGTTGTTAGATATCGTGTTAGAACCGGCTTATTTTAATTTTCGACTATGTATAATCATCTTTTGATTGGGAATACGATTGCGTCTCTCTCCTTTGGAAACTCTTTCGGCCAGTCATCCGGTCAAGATCTCGTCTCGCGGTGCCAGTTTGTCTCTCGAATTTCGAGTGAAACGACGAGAGAATCCGAGCGAGATGACGACAAGCTCGAACGGAGAAAGCGCCGAATACGAGACTCGGAAAAAATGTTAAGGGGGGTTTCAGACTGAGATATCGAAGAATCCGGGGAGAGAAAGGGACAAGAATACTTTGTAGCACACTTCCTCCATACAATTATGCCGCGAAAATACATTTTCTTACGGTAACTGGGACTTCCGGATAGCCATCAAAATTCGCCGATTTCAAAAGCGATTTTATTTTTTCAATCCTAAACATTTTGTTATTTAAAGCCGCCTTGAGCCACTATTGATTGCTGATCATAAAAATAACAATTAATTTTTATTAAACGCGTGCGATTATTGATAAATCTTTCAAACATTTATTCCAATGTACATTAAAAAATTTGCATGCCAAATTTCGTTTAAAAAATTGACAATTCAAAAACATTTTACAAAAGACAATCTCATGAAGAACCTTTAAACATGAGTGAAAAAAATAAACAAGAGTCAATATTCGACTTTAAATTTTATAAAACTCCACCCCTTGAAATTTGTAAAATCTCCACCACTTAACATTTCTCAAAAATGTATTTTACGTACATTGAGAATTGTTTCGAAAAAAATGAAAGAATGTGGAAATTCGTCGAACGTGCCATACACTCTTTCGGAGCCGATTTCCGAAAAACGAAACTAATTTTTGCAGCGCGGAGATGCGAGAGAGTTGTCTCGAACGACGACGATCTGGTTCACGAATGGAAAGTGGCTATACCGTCGTATTCCGTGCCGATCCTAATTCATTCCTCAGCGCTTGAGATCTCGCTCTTCCCAAATCGGGATCGCGAATAAATAGTTATTCGCAAAAAGCTCCCGATGGAAAGAGGAAAAGCATTGCGTGCGCAGTCACGTGGCATTAGTTTCAATTGTTTCATCATTTCTACATTTTTTACACTCTCGAATATTCGTGAACTTTTGTACTGCCGATACTAGCAACAATCAATTATTATTAATTTTTCATAGTAGTGAAGTTAAATATTCCTAGTTTGTTTATTGTTTTTCATTCTATTATTATGTATTGACTACTATCAACAATTAATAATAATAAATTGTTAACTTGATAATCATGATTACTGATAAACAATTAACATTTATTCAACCAATGTTTCGAAATGTTCCAATGTTCAAGCAATGTTCTACCTGAGTTTCTCTTCAATGCAAAATGGAACTTTAGTATTTTTCCTACTTCTCGACTACTTAGAGCTTCGAAATTTAACAATCAAACATCTTAGAGGTGATGTGTATAATTATCACCTGTAATTAACGCTAAAAAGATGTACATAAAATTTTCTATGTTTCATGTAACAAAATCATTGATTCATAGCTTTTTAAAACATAATGAATATTTTTATAACCAATTAAATTAAATACTAAAAAGTAGAAAATTCCTGACACATTAAAATAACATGTTTAGAAAGTACCCGAATTATTATTTACTTACTAAAAAGTAAAAAATAACTTTTTGACCAAGATACCTATAAATAAAAGCTTAGGTTCCTCAATATTTTGAAAGATGATTTTCAAATGACAGAAATCCGTTAATGTATTAACTGCATGTAATTAACTGTAAAACAATGTAAAACAACAATTCATAATCACGCACAGGTGACTTTGTGAAAAAAAATTAATTTCGACTTTTAGCACATTAAACAAAAGCTTGATTTTAATAATATTTTTTTAACACAGACATTTTTGTTCATTCGTGTTAATTATAAAGTTTTGTTACTACGAAGAAGTGATTTTCACTGATTATAATCGATGTCTGATCAATAACGAGCTTTATCTACTATTAACTCATAAGGCGACATATTTCTGGTACTTTTTGTGTGAGGTAGCCCACTGGTAATTATGACGAAGCCGAAAGCAACTCGCGCACGTACACGTGTACATAAATGTTCACACTTACACGTGTAAAAAATGTTCACACTTACAGCCCACAGAGTTCGGAGACCTTTCAGTGAAAGTCCACCAGTAGCGAGTAACACTCATGATGTTCACATCCGTAACCTGCGCATCCTCTTCCTTGCAATTGTCCATATGTACACGCACGCATATAAACGTGCACATATGTAACAGTAAATACATTTAGATCATAAAATAAAGTCTGGTGCGAGCGCGCGTGCGTGTGTGTGTATATATATATGTGTATATATGTATAATATTTATAATTGTAATTTTTATTTATTTATACATACTTCTACATTATCTAATTTGTACATAAAGCACAACCATTCATATATTCATATTTGGTATCCTTATAAATAATATTAATATTTGTAAAATAATAATAGTTCAATTATTCGTTTTAATTCATTTTAATTATATGCAAATAAATGTTTACTAATTAAAATGGAGTCTGGGTGCTGTACGAAGTCAAATTTTAAACGCTTTTTTCTCGAAGCTAAATTTTTCAAAACAGTGTACACATTTTTTTTATAATAAACGGATTTACTTGAATTTTAGTACATTTTTGAGGCTTGATTTAACATTTTTTCTTAACATTTTTTTTCATTTGATATTAATAATAATTACGTCACTTATCCTAGAAAAATGAGCCAATCGCACATTTGGTTATGATTAGAAAATGGAAGTAAAAAAATTAACATAAAATTGTTGATTGAATTCATTATCTAATCGAATTAAGTGAAAAATGAAAAAAAATGTACTTAACAATTTTTAAGTAAAAAAATTCTACTTGGACATCTTGAATATTGTTTACGCATAAACAACATGAATTTCTTCTCGATACAAGCATTGATGAATTTTTCTGTTTTGGTTTTTATTAACATCTTTGACCTTTTTTTAAATCGCATTCCTTTTTTGTGAGCAAGAGGATCGTGGTTTTTACAGTCATAAAAGTCATCCCGTATTGACTACTAAATTGTACTTTTTCTTATCGGCAATATGGTTTCCGAGCAAGGCGAGTGAAACGAGAGTCAAGATATTTCAGCCGGGTACATAAAACATTCATCCATTCTGAACAAAAATGAAACTCGAAGGCCTCCGATATTTTATAGTACACGACTGACACCATTTTTTCAAAGTTTCTACACTTGTTACCGGATGGTTCGAAGATACGTAAACAATCACTCGAAAGGCCCATGTTTGCTCTCGATCCACGACTCAATCACGGTTTCAGGATACTCCGCGTTAGCCTATGATTCGTTAGAAATCTTTTTTGATTTTTCGACTAATTAAATTTTATGCAATTTTTACAAAATTCTAGGTAGCCAATATTTTTTATAATTCGACACGATAAAATATAGAAATTGCTTTTCAATTATATTTAACGTAAATTCAAATTGAATACGTCCAATGGAATAAATTAATGTAATGTAATATAATTTAAATTGACTTACATTCAATCGAAGCAAATTATTTTAATTCAAATTAAGATAAATTAAATACATCAAAATTAAATTAAATTACTGATTTATCCTTGCTTTAAAAAACACTACGATAGTTAAGAACACATGATTTTTCGCTGCGAATTGCGATTATACAGTTTATTATTTCAACGACCAAACTTAACCATCCAATAAACAGTGAAATGTTTTCGTGGGCACAATTCAAGCCACATCTGTTTTCCCGATGGTGTTTCAACATTCTTATTTTTCTTCTTTGCATGTCAAGGAAAACGAGTATCTAGTTATACTACACGCGAGTCAGGTAAAACGCGTTTTACAAACGCGATGAACAGAACGAAAAATATGTCGAGGCAGTAAAGGGAGCGGGGTTATTGAAGATATCGAGACAATAGGTACGCATGTGGTCTGATAAGGTATTTTTCAATACTGTCATAACATCTCTATCCATGCTTCTAATTCCATTTCCAATAATTCGTGATTTATTTAATTTATACTCAGTAACGATACTAAACATCCTATAAATTTTTCATACGAACAAAAGATCGAATATCTCGGCGAACAAAAATCGCAAACCGATTTACCAAACTGCGTTTCAAAGAGGACAAATGTGCTCCCTTTTTCTTATTTATTTTTGTTTTTGCGATTTTTTCTGAAGCCGGTACGTTATTTTGAAAATGTTGGTTATTCACGATTTTCGCATTTGGCAAAATATATATTTCGCAAAGTACAAGATGGAATACAAATTTATTTTTCAAATTTTCCATTTTTCTAAAGCAGTGATAATCCATACCGAAAAGTTACAAAAAAGTGGAAGTATATTTTGGACGATCGAAAATCGGAATTAAAAAATTAATCAAGCTAAATGAGTGCGAGTCGAGTGAGAATTAAAAAAAAATCTTATACACTTAAACTTAATTTAATTTTAACTAACTTAAATTAAAGATTACTTTAACTCAAATTAAAGAAACAAATGGTTTTCTTTCATGTTAATGTTTCATTGAAGGAAAAACTATCAACCGTTACGTAAATACACAATATTACAATCAAAATAAGGATCTACCGTGACTAATGAATATTGGCTGATGAAGAATAGCGTGTGTTGTATTCGTGCACCAACCCACGGATAATGAGGGACCAATAACGAGAGGCTCGTTTATGAAACGAAGATTTATTAAAAATTGAGAGACTGGTCGAGGAAAGGCCGTGGGTGGTGTGTGTTGACTCTCTCATAATTCACCCACTGATCTGATTCCCGAAGCGTTTTCTTAAGCCCAATAAAGAAACCGCTCGTTTATTTCGCGATTGAATTCACATTTCTCCACTTTCGTGATTCGTTGTTACGCTAATCACCATAAAAATGGCCACATCTCAGGAACCACTGTACTAAGTGTTATTTGACTTTATTATTATCGAAATATTCACACGAACACTCATATATACAGGGTGTACAATTTAATTTGCACATCGAAAATAAATTAAGAATTTACATAACGAATTAATTAGAAAATCTTATCGCAAAACGATTCTCATGTAAAATTTACGTTTTCTATAGAGATATTTCTCTTTAATCGATTATTTTAATCGCTTAATCGAATAAAAGTATTTCAAGTAAAATCGTTCAAAGTTTATTGCCAAAATGTTGCTGCCTTAACAAATACCATCTCAAAGTATTGATTTTTCAATAATCATCACGTAATTGAAATATTAAACGTTTCGTTTTATTAAAAAAATTAATAAATACGAAATAACAAAATATAAAAAATAACAATAGACCTGTATTATTGGATCTAAGAAAAATGGCGTTTCTCCCTTCATGGTGGATATCCGATTTTAAGGATTTTTAAAAAATGACGTTTCCTATCATTTGTTTTTGTAATAGTTGAAATATACTTAAAATCATTCACATAAAAAAGACATACCAATTAGAGGATCAGGAAAAAATCTCGACATTCCCAGGTGATTTTCAGAAGAGACTAGAGACTTCAAGCTTCAATTTTTCTTTAAATTATCGATCTACGACGATTGTTTGCCGAGTTATAGCTTTCTAAAAATCGGCTGAAAAAGTCGAGATTTTTTTCTGATCCACTAATCGTTGTGCCTGGTGTATATGTGAAATAATTAAAAATTTGAAGGGATTTGCAATTGTTTTGTTTCTATTTCAGACATAAGTGTTTCATTTATGGTACTTTTTCCCTATCTCCTTAAGTACACCATAATGTTCATCCACGTTGGCACGAAGAATGCTCACACTCTGCCAATGTTGTTACCGATAACTGCACGCTATTTTTCTCTCTCGAAGTAGAACTTGAACACTTTTCTTCTGACTCTCAAACTTTCGAACCTGTATCTCATATGCAACGACGGGAACTCGTAGCAAAAGTGACACATGCGTGTCCGTCCCGTTGCGCGTCAAACGACACGTGCGAGCGTTTGATGATCACTCGAACGACTTCGCTAGATATCGCGCCTTAGAATAAACAGGTATAAAGAATTCTAGCCAAAATTGTATCAGCTACGAGAGAAATTGCATTTTCAAAGCTTTACGTAGTTTTCGAAGATAGAAGAAAGGTATTTTTGCGTTGGATTTTTTTTCAAAATACTGATAGATCAATGAAGATGAAAATTGGAGGATATGTTTTATACACGAGTTTCGTTCAATAAACGAGGTCATTTTTTACCTATTCTCGAAAAGTGTATATTTATTCATCGATATCTTTTTTGTCCCTTCAAAGTAATCTTTTTCCAATCCTCGAAGTACTACGATGCATTATCGTTTTCGATAGCAAAAAATCGCCAAGCGCACTAAAACACGTCTAACTTTATTTATATCTACCAACAAAAAAAAACTGAATATGAAAAAAAGATTGACAATGTCAACATATGTTGGAAACATGTGGACAAATATAACAAAAAGAAATCGACAATCGAATGTAAAAACGTAACCCTCGAAATTTAAAAAGTCACCTTTTTTCTTGAACCAATCCCGTACGGATAGTTTCCTTCATACATTTTTTTGTTTATTCAAATTTAACAAAATTTAAGCCATCCACAGATGAAAAATCTTTGAGTCATGCATTATCCATGTACATTAAAAAAATTGTGTACAAAATATCAAATGTGTATGAAATAATCAATCATATTTCTATCAAGTATATTCCATATCAATATTGTGTATCAAACATTAATATGGAGAAATATCAATAATTGAAGCAGTTATAAATTGTCTAGCGAAGAACCTTTGAACATGGGAGGCTCAAGGATAAACTTGATCATCATGATTGAAAAAAAAAATCCCGAAAACTCTTTTTACCGACCATCGCCGGTTTCGTTTTCCATATCTGTAAACGCTTGAATCAATTTATTATTTCAAGAAGGAAAAAAAATACAAAATTACGATTTCGGTGTGCCGAAATCGAAATTATATACGAAAACAATAGCAAAAAGTCTTGTAATTCGCAAACAAAGTATTGCAAAACCTTATCCTTTTTTTCGTACCGAAAATTGTACCGAAGTATAACTGTCATTCGTGAAGAGAAAGGACATTTCGCTTGATTATAAAGTACGACCATTATCCGTGAAAAACAAAAATGTCGTTTCGTCTTAGAAATAATACAAAAGTTATTGCGTAACGCGAGCTACGTTGGAGACGGGTGAATGAATTTCTTCGACTTCCGGTATACGTGATCGAAGGAGAGGTCACGTGACTGCGGTCTGTAAAAATGTATAGTGAGTGAGGAGACGAAAAATTCCGGATGAATGAGAGAAAGAGTGGAATGGGAGGTATGGGCGGGAGAGGGGGGGGGGAAGAAGGAGGATGATGAGACCGTCGAGACACGAGAGAGTGACCAGGGAGCGAGAAGGAATTCTCCTCTTCAGGCTCATTCGTATCGTCCCCATACTCGAAAGAGAGAAAGACCTCCGATGACCCACATTTTCTAGCGACTCCATGTAGTTCTTACTTTCACTTGCTTCGTGTGCGTGAACAAATCTGCCGACGTAAAAAAAAAAGGAACCGATCGAAAAGTAAAAGAAGAAAAAAAAACGAAGTGTCGAAGAGGTCTTCGTGAATCGTCTAGTCCTTTCTCACGTACCAATTTATTGTGTTTTCGCTTTTTTTTCCCCCTCGTCGATGTCACTTTCACGCTGGGGATGCACGTGGAATTCGTGAATTAAGGGGTTAGGGAACTGTGGATGAGTCGCAAAATTAGGAGGTTTCTTTTTCAAATTAATTTTGAAGGGAAGGGTAAGAATATTGAAAAATGGCTTGCAAATTTATTTGTATCCATATTAACGAAGTTTTTTTTATTAAATTTTATAAAAATATATTAACAATTGAAAAAGTTATAAACAATGGAGTGAAGGAATGTCAAACGAAAGGATGGGGCACTTTATTTTGGCCACCCTGTCGATGTGGAACAAAAGAACGTATTTTTTCTTAAGGTATCACTGAAATATGTACACTGCATACATATACCAAATTTCAAATAAAATTTACAGTTTTCCTAATAGTTTTATCGTTATAATCATGAGATTACCTTCAATCTGCAATTTCGGAATGATACGTTGATCCATCATCTTCAATTAAAACGAAAGCTGACGGAAAATAAGGAAACGATGGGTATGAAAATTCACGATTTGATTACACAATTTATTGTATTTTATCTACATTGCGTTCAAATGATCGCCTCTAACAGTCTATCGAAGAACAGTCTTTTCTTTTGGCTGCTGAAAAAATCTCGTAAAGCCCATTCTTACGTGCTTCCTCTTCGGTTGACCTGAAAATTTAATCGTTTTTTTATCATTGATATTTCTCGTTTTTCCACAAACATTAAAAAATGTTATTATGATATTAATATTACATCATTCTTATATTATTCCGGAAATTGTTATTGAGATATTTATAACCAGCTCTATAAGGCTTTATCGTGGTTTGATAAGCCCTTGTAGCACTCCCGAATATCTTAGACGTTTCTTTTTATCAATAAAAAAAATTTCCTTCATCACGTTCGACTTAAATAAAAGCATACGAAACTAACCGAAACTTAAAAAAAACATCAAGATAACGCTGATCTATTAATTAGTTGATTAGTTTTATCAATTACTTAAGGTAATTGTGTATTTTTTCATTTTGTTTATAACGAACCCTTGAAGGTAAAAAATGTAGATTTCCTTATCATTTCTAGATACAAAAAAATGATGATGTGAAAAAAGAAACTACCAAATTCAGCATCCCAAAATAAATTTTCGATAAAAGAATTTTTGAAAAATGAATTTTTTCAAAGCTCCTTTCCGAACAAATTGCCTATTATCAACTATATTGACATATTATATTCCAAATAATTGATTATTGATTTTGTGTCACGTGACACAAAAATGACAATAGCAAAAAGAAAAATAAATTAAAAAATAAAGTACAAATATTTTACTTATTCGTAAGATTCCAAAGAACATTGTGAAGGAGATTTGAACTTGGCTCGCTTCCGCTCACGATCAGTTCACATATGAATCGGTCATCGCACGTATCCTGAAATTTGTCTTCGTGCAGGTCTGCCAGTTCGCCGCGTTTGTGCTCGGCTGGGAGGTCGACGACCCTCAGTTTGGAGAGAACGATATTCGGTTGTCTGCAACGAGACGGAATAAATAATCGATGATCTTGCCCACCCCCTCGCAATCGTTCCTTCCTTCTCGATTTCACTCACGTCGTGTTCTCGATCTTGACGACGTTGGGCTTCAGAGCAGCGAGCAGGAGGCCGAATGGTAAAAAAGCCCCGATTAAGTGAAAGATTTTTTTCCACGGTGAAACCCTAAATCGTTCAAATTGCAAGAGAACCAAAAAAAAAAGAAAATTTCGTTAATTTTTGTCAATCTTTTCACTCAATTATTGTTTTTTCTCAATTATGATTTTTCTAAATTTTAATCGATCAATTATTATTTTCCCTCAATTCCGTTTTTTGCTCGATTATTAAAATTGATCGATTATCATTTTTGCTAATTAATATTTTTCTCAATTATTATTTTTGCTTAGATATTATTTTTTTACCAAGCCAGAAAGAACGAAAATTTAACGAAATAAATTAATACAAATTTAAATAAGATGCCATTCCGAGAAATTTGTTTTTTTATCCTACGATTGACAATATATTTTCGAGATAATTCTGAAGTTTTATTTCGTATCAATCAGCGAGGACGTATTTCACAATATACCCGAATATTCAAACTTCCGAGAAAACAAACTTGAAATTAAGCAAATAGTTTTTGGGAAAATAATTCCTAAAATTCACCTATTTTTTTCATCGTTCACTCGTACCTTTGATAAACTAATACAATGAATTTTTTAGTGAGTACTTCATTGAATTGCGAATCACTAAATTCGACGTAAGTCGAAAAATTACCTGTGTTCTTTAGGAGGAAAAGTAAAAGGTATTTCCTGAAGGCCATAATGATACTGGTCCTGATGTCCTACAACAGAAGGCTCATAAAATTGATAAGGGAATTTTCGCATCCTGGTCACCGCCGATTCGCGATGCGACGTCACGTAGAGCAGAGTTTCAGGTTTGCCAATTTGTTCCGGAGTGTGTTCCTGGGCGAATGCTGGTTGAAAATGATCGTCCTGGTGATTCCCCGTTTGCTGATGAGCTTCACTTCCGTAGCTGCCAGTCTGATGGTAAAAACTGTGAACATCCGGTTTCTTGATGGTCCCGGTATTTGGAGGTGGTGAATACTCGTAGAACTGATATTGGACGACATTAGGAAGTGGGGTGACCGTGTCATCGTGAAGTTTCGATGGTTTACCGTGGATGGAGTAAACATCGTCGGATGGTACGTAGTGTTGATGTTGATAAAGGATCGGTAGAGGGTTTTTCAACGTTGCGGGATACCGGGGCCGTACGAAGGTCGCCACGGGATTGGAGGTCACTGGTAACTTTGGATAACCCAAGGTCACGATAGCCTCCTGATCCTGCGCGTCATCAAGGTTATCGGCTTGATAACGATTGTTATCGTTATCGGTGTTGACCCCGTCATTTTCGCTGCTGATCTGTTGCCCGGGAAACTGGACTTGATGGAGTTCATGATAATCGTGATGTTGGGAATGCTGATGTACGCCAACCGGTATGGTAACGGCGTATCTACCGTCGGTCTCGAAGAACTTAACAGGAATCGTCGTTTGGGCGATCGAGCTGGCGCTTCGGTCGTTCCCTCCAAAGGAAGACACCGACGGCCGTGCTCGATCGGTATCGATCGGCTCGTCTATTGCGACTGTGACTCCAAACTTCCTCTGCTTCGTACGATCGAACCGATCTTTATCGATGTCCCCGGACTTTCTTGTCTCGTGTTCGTTTATCTCGCCGATATGAGGGCTAGGCTTGAAATCTATTTTCGATAACGGCGGGCATCGCGTCGAAACGTCGATGGATTTTCGCGATGAGTCTTCAACATCGAAGTCATTTCGTATCGTCACGTACGTTTCGTTCGTTTGGTGATTCGTGGCCTCCAAAATACGCGGTTGTATTCGCGAACTCGAGAATATCGTGGTTTCCGGCAGGGTCTTATTTCCGTCTGGTTTTTCGTCAGCACTTCCGGTTTCGATCGCCAAAGAAGTTCCGTACGTTATCACGAGACACATGAAGCAACTCGAAAGTGCCGAATTAAGGATTGGCATTGTTGTTTTCTGAACGAATCGTTCTGAACTTTGCCATCAATGCGATTTTAGGTTTTGATGATCCAAAATCAAATTTGAGATGCTCAATAGCTACGAATCGATGAGAAATGGGGATTGAGTTAAAATTGAGTAAATGATTGAAGGAGTAAACCTGGATGAGATGTTGTCAGCGTTGTATGAAGCCGAGAACTAAACCACGAGCTTTTGGGGTATCCCACCTTTATTAGTACGCGCACTCTGTCGCGCATGGTCTTCATCAGTCTTTCCTCTTGGAGAAATAATGATTTTTAAAAAGCGTGAACGCTCTTTTCGTTACCTTGCCACTCTCTGTTCGCTCGTTGCCTCTCGTTAGGGTGCTCAAACTTCCAGAGCCCTACTCTCCTTCGTAATCTCTCTTAATCGTTCCACCGGAGACCCAGTTACGTGTGGCCATCAGAGAAACGCAACGACTCACGTTCGTTGCGCGTTTCTTTTTTTTTATTGTTTCTTTCTTTCTTTATTCTGAACAGCAAAGAGCTTTTAGTTCCAGCAGAATCTTTCACAATGGCGAGGTCGCAGAAACGTAAACGTCACTTCTACGCCTATTGCACGCTATTTGACACGATTCAGAAACGACGAAGTTTAAAAAGTCCACCAAACAGGCAGTGATGAAACCCTGAAGGGAAAACAGGGCCATTAAGGGCCCTTTTTCTCTGTTTAACTTCTCTGATGACGAAAATGAGGGTTTTGAAAAAAAAATAGATTTGTTTTCGAGACATAATTATTGAAAATGATTAATTGACGGATTAGGCTACTTCGATTGGAATAACGGATGATTCCGGCGTTGCGAATTCCAAGTTGTGATCGATCAATGAAGCCAATGCATTTTGCACTTCATTGCGGAAAAGTGCAGTCGTGAAAATGATGAAAAATTGTGGCTGTGGACACATTTGAGAATGTATAAATGTACGTGTGGATGGAGAGGCGATAGTACAATTGTCAGCGTCATTCGATGAAACGACAAGAAAGGATTGGCTCGAGCAACCTGAAACCGGGTCATATCTCTCTTTTCCGCTTTTTCTCTCTTTCCTTCCGCTACGGTCGTTTCCTAACTTCGTACATTCTTCCAGCTCTCTGCATCTGCAACATTTGCTCTGTAGACACATAAAATTCTAGAAAGGAAAGACCTGAGAATTTCGCTAGAAAGTTTTTCCATCACGAAGCTAAGTGAGGGCCTTCAATCTACAATAGATAGAGATCTGCCTCTTTGTTTTCCGAGATCGACGTGAATCTCGTTAGTGGTATTAAGGGGGCACATCGGGGTAAAAAAAATTGTCAACTTTTTTGCTCCCCTTCAAGTTTAAAGCCTCGAGAATATCACGTGTTAATTTTTTTCCGATATTCGAGAAACTGTAAAAGCTATCAACAAAAAATTAACCGTGATCATTAATTTTATTTTGATTTTTGAAAAATTGTGAAAGTTATGAAAAAAAATTAACCATAATTTTTTCGGATTATACTTTTCAAGAATAGTCACTAAAATATCCGGAAAATGATTTTTTCTTTGAATTTCGGTAAAATCATTTTTAATAGTTTTTCTACTTCGGAACGCAGGTTATTGTTATTGTTTAATTGTGTACAAAACAAAATCCTTTTTCTCCTCGAATTCGCACCTAATGGCAATTAACTTTCATTTGTCATCCCAAATTTTTTATTTTTCTGGTTTGATGAATTAAATAAATTATGATTTTGTTTAGGTTGTTCAAAGAGGCGTCTGGTGAAAAAAAAAATCTTTCAAAAAATCCTTCGATGTGTTGTATCGATTGAATTAATTAATTAGTAATGTCATATTATTAACATTGCTTGTTGATATCACATTTTTCGATAAAACGATTATGTGCACACGAAGACCAATATTACCGTAATCATTACATAGCTCAGTTCTCATATTTTTACATCGCGACGATATAGATGTGACAAAATGCCAATTTTTTCGAAGATTCAAGTGAATTAAGAAATGAAATGACAGCATCCAAAATTAGAAACTCATTTACGAAAGTATTGAACAAATAAACTGGAAAATATGTTATCAACCTCGAAAATGAAAAAAAAATGTACTCCATTTGAGATGTACACATTTTTTCGCTTTGATGACTATAGCTATAATAGAATTATCGCGAGTTTCGCGAAGAACGTTGGTGAACAATGAAAGTAGCGTTTGAGCACCTAGCGAAGTACTTTTTGCGGTAATCACACCGCCACTGACCCGATTCTCTCGGTTCGAGTAGGCCAGCAGGAATCATCAGCAAGAACAGTGTGTGCATGTGTGTGTGTGTGTATTTATATATATCTATGCGGATATATAGAGTATAATATCAAATTTTCAAAATATAAATGGTGATTTTCAAAATATTCGATTTTAAGAATCCAATTGTCCGCATGCTCGACAGCACGTGATCATTTCTAAACAAACGTCATTAAATTTCGTTCGTTTAATATCGTTCTATGAACAAAAAAATAAATAAATATTTGTAAGAAAGAGGATTAAAATCTGTTTGAAAAGAGGAACGTGTAAACGCATGGAAAAAAAGAACAAAAAATAAAAGAAAAATGATAGATTTCGATGGGTTCATACATATAAACAAAACAACAAATATTTAAGGCTACTGTAAAAATTTCAAAAAAAGTTGAGACAAAACGAATTGAAGAGAAAGTTCGAAGATCAAAGGTAAGCTTGTAATTACGACTTCCTATTTCTCGAAATGTCTTTTTTAAATGTTTCAAAAATACTTCCTTCTCAAATTCTCGAAAATAATAAATAAATAAGAATAAATTATTAAAAAAATGTCCTACGGAGGCTAAAAAATTTGACACGACCATCAAAATGTGGAGCAGCGTTTTTCGTACTGGAATAAAAAGTATCGTAAAAAAATTCAACTCAGACGCAGTTTGTATCATGCAAAATAAAGTATTACGCTCGCAGCAATAGAATGTGTTCGTAATCTCGCTGATTTTTTTTCCCCCATAAACAAATATTCCTTCATGAAGAAAAAAATTATATGGGGTATTCCATACCGATTCGACCTGTATTTGACACGTCACCTCTCCGATTTAACCCGCGATTTTTTATGTTATTGTACTATCTCTGAAAGGCATTCAAGAATTTTTTCAGATTTTTTCGGAACTATTTGCCTTCACAATATTTTTCGTAAACAAAAAATTAACGCCGAAATTTAAAAATTCACAAAGATCTTGTGTCACATATCAAATACTGTGAGCGTGTTGTTTGGCTTAAAACGCGCTTTCTTCGCAAAAAAAAATTTTTTTATAGAATCAATAAAACACAAAAATTGTAAAAAAATCTGAAAAAATTCTGGTCCATTCTTCATGATGTTATGTAATTTTTTTCCCGTAGAAATTTTTTTCTTTTTTCTTCTGTCATTTTTTTCGAAAAAAAGCGCGTTGTCGGCCAAATGAAACGCGCGCCCACTTTTTTTTTTCAACGCTCACGGTGTTTGATATGCGACACAGGATATTTCTGAGTTTTCCGATGTTTCAATTTGGGGGTCAATTTTTTGTTTACAAAAAATATTGTGAAGTCAAATCATTCCGAAAAAATCTGAAAAAATTCTCGAGTGCCTTTCAGAGATAGTACAATAACATGAAAAATCGTGGGTCAAATCTGAGAGGTGGCGTGTCAAACCCAGGTCGAATCGGCATGGAATCCCTCATATATACATAAGATCGAGATCGGAAGAATCGCGGATCGCTCGATTCTTCACGTAGCACAATAAGATAGTCTTGAAATGGTTCGAAAAAACATCAGAACAGGGTGAGAGCGTACTCGATGTGAAATGTTCGAACGGGAAAATAAGGAGAAATATCGAAACGAGGAAGAAAAATATTCGATAGAATTTCTGTGCCAACGATCTTGAAAAAGGAGTAAAAATAATCGAGAGGTCATCACGAGTATTGGTAGTGACGAAATACGTATAAAAGTGTACAAGTGAAGCTTTATCGCGTTGCTCTCAATGGGCAGTCTTCGTGTTTCACCTGCTAACAATACTTTGTCGTTCACGGTATAAATACCGATTAAAATGCGCATAAACTTCGTTTCCGATGGCATTTTTTGTTTCTGCTATGCGGAAACTTTCCTCAACGCTCATAATAGCCGGAAGTTTGGCATATTTGAGGTTAATTTTCCGCTCTCCGTCCATTCGTCCCTCCCAATTTAAAGGCTTCTTCTTTTGTTCAATTGTTCGCGCCATGTTTAATTGTCCCTCGTAGAAATCCGGCGACTCGACTGTGCTTAATTTTATGCTGTTACGATAAAACGAACAACCGCCGTTCAAAGCATTCCAAAACGTCTTTGCTTATGGGGCTAGGCTCCTCTGATGACACAAAAAGCAAGGTCAAAGAAATACCGCGACAGAACGCATTCCGATCTTCCGATTTCTTGTCATTGGTTAGAATTACAACGAACCGAAGTACATTAGCGATCCTCCATTATTTCATGAAAAATCATTTTCATATATTTTTGCATATATTTAAAAAATGCTGGTCCACCGAAGGAATGTAGATCTTATCTTTAAGAATAATTTTGATTTTTTTTTAATAATTACAGCGTGAAGGAGGACACCAGCATTGCGGCGATTTTATAAAAATCTTCCTCTAAACATTAATGTAGACGATGGGCAATTTGCATTAAAAAAAGTGTATATTTTTTTCGAGCAATTAAAATATGAAACAAAACTCATATAAATATCCAAATGTCGATCTGATTTTATTTTTTTCCTATAAAAAAATAATCATAAGAAATTGTAAATGATCTTCCTGCCTTAATGACAAAAAGTAGACTGTATTATTATCATGGCGAAGCCTGATGGAAAAGTTGGAAAATAAAACCTTTCGCTCATGTCACGACTTGAAGGAGAAGAGTCACGTATCCATATTTAAAGCACACACCTTTTGACACCTCGATCGTTTAATTCCTTCACATATTTCAAAAAATCCGTGGATATCCACATTCATTGACGATTTGGAGTCCAATCTCACTTTGCATTCATGAAGTTTAGTTCCCGTGAATTCCGACGCGGCGCTCATCTTCGAATAATTCCATGCGCATGTATATACGCGCACGAATTCTCTCCCGAAGCCCTTGCAGGACCTTCGGAGGGATACTTATGCGATGTTTTTGCAATTATTTATAATTGAATACCTAAGTGATTAATACAAATGATTAATAACCCTGTTTATTTATAATTCGATTCCCGATCAAAATACGAAACAAATTATTATCGAAACGGTGAAAAATTAGTTCAACACTTTCGAAACGAAATTGCGAAGTTTCTTTTCCTCTTCGTTTTCGCGAGCTTCATGGATTGCCGATCACGACCGGAAGCATAACTTGGATTCACGTTTTACGATTTTCATTTTATTCCGTTTCATTTGTATATGGAACGCATGCAACGGCGAAAGAGGAAGCTTTATAAAGAAAGTTGTCGTGACTGCTCGGAGCTCTCATCATTACCAGCCAACGCGAATATACTATTACTTTTATGTATATATAAACACATTAAAGATATAAATTAATGACGACGGTGTATATATATATACATGAATGTTACTCCGGATGCTATCGTGGCGCCTGACGATGACCTACCTTAAAGGGGATCTCCTTATCAATTGCAAGTGTTCACCGCTTATGTGGCGGCAACAAATGGACAAGGACAAGCGTAGAAGTTCCTTCGGCCAGCCTCTTTCTTGCCCTCTCCCCTGTCTCCTCCTCTTCACTCTTAGCTCGTCCCGTCTCTTGCTGTTTTTTTTTCTCTTTCTCCTGCGATCCCTCTTCGCTATTTCATCGTGAGGAGACTAGTTTCAGGTCGAGCAATCGTTAATGGTGAAAGTTGGATTTTGATAAAAGGTTCCGTACACAAGTGAATATACCGAGCACGATTTATCATATAACGACGTTTCACCGATGTACAGATATTCGAAAATTAATAGATCGTGGGAATAGGAAAGGAAATCGGTTGAAGACGAAACGGGGGACAAGCGAGGGCTCTGGATAAACCTTGCGTAGGATATTCTCATCAAAGTACGTAGAGATAGATATTTTTTTATAAGGATTATCGCGATGATTCGAAAATCAGGGCTATTTTTGAAACATAGTTTTCAACGCAAATAACATAATAAAAAATTTATAATGAATACATTATTAATATTGTATTATGTTATTAAATTATTAATGTTTTTTTTAAAATTATTATAAAATTATTATCATATATAAGAAGCGTATAGTACATTTAAAAAATATACATAAATATTTCTATCATTTTGTAATAAAATATTAATAATTATTGAATTATTCATATTTTATTAGTAAATAAATTTAGATATTCTGAAACAAAAAAAAAAACAAGTTTTTTTTAAATACATAATAATTGAATAGGACTTGACCGAGCTTTTTTGTTATCGAGTTTCAACGATCAAATAAAATTCTTTACACTATTTGCCATTTTTTGAGAGCTAAGTTTTTTGTATTCGTTATTAATGATAATAATATATTGTTATTGTGACGAACTAATGAAAAAAGAAAACTTTGGTAAGAAAAAAGAAAATGTTGGAAAGAAAACTAAACTACTATTTTAGTTTTCTTTCCAACATTCGAGGTCAAGACTAAACTACTATTACACTGAACAAGTGTACCAAGTTTCAAGTAGATTCGTTCATCAAATGTCGAGAAATCGTGTACACCGATGTGAAACGCATAATTTCTTAAAAAAAATACGTTCAAATTTCAACCAGCATGTTTGTCGTTAAAATTACAAGCTCACCTTCAATATTCCATTCTTACAGTGAGCTGGAGCTTCCACTTCGAGGTTCCTCGAGATACAAACGTTTTTCCAAAATTGTCAGATCAGCTTAACCCCTTAAACATGACAGCGTCATAGCTGCTCGTTACCCCAATGCCCCGACAGAAGTTTTGTGAGGTCGGACGAATAATTAGGCCGTGACGAGATGCAACCGACAATCCCCGCGTCTCGTGCCCACAGGAATGAAGATCAAACGGCAAAAGACTTCACGTCGATCTTCCGATTTATCGTCAACGACTGGAATTCCAACGAATCCACCTTACATTCGCGATCCTCGATTGATTCAAACGTTCCTGGAACTGAGTCAATTATTTTCCAAAAAAAAGTCATTGTTACAGAATTTCCAATCTTCCTGGCCCTTCCTCGTGCCATTTCAATAACGTACTTACGAGGTACCTTGATACTCAGAATCAATATTTTCGTCGAGAAACCTACCTTTTTCGAAATTGGCGAACGTCTGTTTTTTGCAAAATGAATGAGAAATTTAAAAAAAAGAATAAAAATTTTTTGATCGGTTTATCGATACATCGGTGAACGTTCACGATACGTCCGAGTCTCCGAGAGAGTGAGCCTCTCCTCTCTCAGACTATAACTCACTTTGCGAGCCAGGCACAAGGGCCCAGTGAAAGATAAGTTATATATACGTTCTCTCGGAACATCGGTGAATTGATGCAAACCGTACAGAACCGCAACGGACAAGTCCGAGTAAAGCTCGTTATTTACACGTATAACAACAACAATGTATATACATACGTATATATATATTTGTATGTATGTCCGTGCATTGGTAAGTGACCGTAGAATTTCATGCCCGCCAGCGAGAGGGACGGAAAATGTGGACCACTTTGGTCAACGAAGTGGGGACCTGGATTAAAAGCAAACGAGGCCATAGACCGAGTCCCAGAGCAATCTCGTGTCTTGAAGAGTAAACGTCATTTTCGTACACGACCGATACCAGAGCTTCGAGATTTCTGCGATACGGAAATAGTTGCATCGGGATCGCTGATGACTCGGTGAACGCGCGCGCGATCGCCGAAACATCCGGAATCATCAGTCGAGGTCGTACAGACGTACATGTGACGTTAAATCCTCTCTTCGATCAAAAGACAACGGTTAGTGGCGACTCGACTGTGTTTCGTGTTAATTGTGTTCCTGAAAAGAGATATCATGATTATCGATCGAAATATCTAATTGGGAGCCTAATGGGAATTTCTAATTAGGGCCTGATCGTTAAAGTCGATAAAGACATCAGGAGTCGGGAATTATTTTTTCTGATTTATTGGTGCTCGAGCTCGAAACCTCGAAGCTGTTAATTTGAGTATACGTTTAACGTATGTTGGGTTTTGATCTTTTGGGAGATTTGATTGTCTTGAGAATCGACTCGATTCGGTTGGTGTCACGAACATTTTCTGACCGGGTAAAATTATTGTTTCTTGCGCTGATATCGTGATAATTTTGTATTCGTGTTTCAATGAATATCATTTTTTCAGTTGGTAGTATGATAAGGTTTTTAATTGGTTTCATGATTATTTTTGAGTTGCCGCCGTGATCACTTCTTGAGCTAAGATTGTTGTCGTTTCTTGAATTATTATCGTCATTATTTCTTGAGTTGTTATCATCATAATTTCTTGAGTCGGAAGCAAGATAATTTCTTTAGTTAATATCGTCGTTCCTTAAGCTGCTATCATAATGATTTTTTGAGTTGGTATCATTATTATTTATCGAACCCTCATCGTCAGAATTTCTTGATCGTCAGATATCCAGACAATCCCTGAACGCATAAGGTTTGCGGAAATTAATGACTATTTATTTTTTTCAGAGGATGGCCTCCGTCGAGAAATTCGTATTGTTTCTTTTAACGATCAGCTCGATGTTACGGTCGTTCCAATGCGAGACTCGTTACTTCGTAAAAATGCTTACCAACACGACGGATCCACTGAGCAAATTAATGGGAAATTATCCCTCGGGTATAATTGATGATCGACGGATGAAAGGTAACGACAGTAAAATCAATCGAACCGTGAATCATCCCGACAAATCTAGGTCATCGTTTCGCATCGATGACGAGACTATGATACGAGAGAGTCTGAAAGACAATCTCGAAAGGCGGAATTCGTTTATTGAAAGCTCGACTTTCGATCCGGACGTTCTCAATAAATTCCTCGATGATTACGCCAATAAAATTAAATCAACAACGGAAAAGAATTTCAATTTTCCATTTCGAATCGGCAAACCGGATAAGGAAAAGTTTCACGATAAAATTAATGTCAGACCAGTTATAACCAGCCTGGAAAATGAGAAAGATGCTGGATTCAATAAAACGACAGTGACTCTAATGAATTCGACAATTGAAACGTCAGGGGTAAGTTTTATAAAACCATACACTTTTAAGAAATATTTATCAAGTATTTTGGACCAAAATTATTAATCCGTGATAGTTTATTGAATACTCACAAAAATTCGATTCAGTTGAATCAACAAGATTTGAACGACACCATAAAGAGAAACAAATACTTTGGCGCCCACGTAAATGACGATCGTAATGGTTGGGTGACTTTGGAAGCGATTCCATGGTCCAAAAGTAAAATCTCGAAATGGCAAGCTAGCTCGAGCTCACAACGACCATGGCCGGATATGAAGGTTTGGGAAAAGCCAAACGGGGGAAAGCCGTGGCCTTCCGAACATCCCTCGCGACCTGCTTACATCAACAATGAGCCCTGGTGAGTCTAGCCGATCAAAAAAATCAACGATCATTCGTCGAATTCAATTCTAAACAATCCACACTGTATTTTTCGCGTTAACGTTGCGTTAAAATGACCTCTAATTCTAGAGGTCATTTAAAACACAAGATAGATGGAAGAAGTTCCGAACAGAAGAAAAACAAAGGAAGCGACGTTTAGTAAATATGGTTTTAAAATTGAAGATAAACACGAATTTCAGGCCGGAAATACCAAAACCTCTGCGACCGGAGTATCAATCCGGACGTCCACCGACGAGGCCTCAGAGCACAACGCGACCTTCCTACTTCGACGACCATTTCGACCACAATCCAAATCAGGCTCAAAAGTGGCCACCCGAGAGGCCGCAATCGTCGTGGGACAAATTTCCATCGATGGATACGTACAAGCCGAACGTGGAGATCATAACGGATGACAGGCCATCAAATTTCCCCACCAGTTGGGACAAGTACAATCACGCGATGAGCAATGGCAACAAGCATCATTCTTACAACGACAGAGATAGATATCCAAGCAACTATGACAACAACAACAACAACAACAACCACAATCATCATCATCACAACGAAGATACGAATGAGGATTGGCGAGACGTCAACAATTATCCATCGAAATTCGAGCATTACAAGGACAGACCATCGAACTTTGGCAGGCCAACGAACGATCATCAAAGCGTCCACAACGGTCGTCCCCAACACTTGTCGCATTATCAGTACACTCCTGAACATCCACCCAATCATCCATCAAGCGGTGACGGCCAATGGGTTCTTCTATCAACCAACGGTGGCTACTCGAAGTCCCGGCAAAGATCCATCAAGTTGGAGGACATCAAACCCGACAACCATATGATCAAGATAAACACGACTATACCAGCGCGAACTACAAGACAGGATAACGACGGAAACGTTGCCATGATGACGTCCAAACGCCAGGTTGGTGTAGGGATTTAAGCAAACAAACACAATCATCACCAAAAGCAAATCACTACCGCATCGAGCTCGACAGAAAAAAAAGACTGAAAGACTGTAGGATTTTCCACGCGCTTTTTTACCTCCCACCCGCTCGGCCTCATATTTTCTCCACTCATGGGTGTCTCGCGCAAAAGCTTCTTCTTCCGCTGAATCTTCTTCTTACCGCTAATCGCACAAACCCTCGAATTCGTAATTCAATTGATCCGTCCCAGGTACGTTTGACGGTCCTTCCCTCGATAAATGGAACTAACACAACGACCTCACACGGCGGTCTCCTCGAAGTTGAGAAAACATTCAAAACCGTCGAACAAAGCAGGAAGGAGTACGAGGACAGCAAGATTACCTCCCCAAAACCGTTTATCGTTAACAATCGACCGATAAGGAATACGGTTATTCGTAGACCCTCGAATTCCGCAATTCTAGCTGCCGTTGGTGCAGGCATGGTACCAGCCACTATGGCCATGATGATACCCATCATGCTGGGCCGTAAAAAACGGTCACCCCAAATTTCGACGATTCGGCAAGATATATCTGGCAATTGGACTTACGATACCAAATTTTCAACGACTCGAGGAGAGTTCGCGAAAAAACTGCGAAAATGATCTGCATTTTAAGAATTGGAAAAAAGAACATCGTAATTAGATATCGATAAGGGTTAATCTTGATTTTTTCATCTTTGGTTAAAGCTAAAATACGAATATAGAATCTTCTGACAAAATCGTTACAGTCTGTCCAGCCGTTGTTGTTGTTTTTTTTTCGTAATTTGTTGCGTTTGTTTTTAGGCAATAGAGCATCTTGTAGAGTAGAATATTTATTGATCGATTCTTGTTAATTTTTTTAATCGTTACGCTTTGATAATGTACTTTTAAATGTGTCGACTTGTCAGGCTACTGGTAGGAATGAAATTGCGAAACGAAATGTTCCATTTTTGTTCATCTCGTTAAGCAATGGAGAACAACGTCTTGACGACCTGCCAAAAATCTTGCTCGAAGTATGTGACATCGTTGAAAATTCTACGAAATGTTGAGCGATGCCATTTGTTTGAAATAAATAAAAATGCATTTCTATATCGATAACGTTATGAGTGTTTTATTTACAAAATACAGCATTGAATCACGTTTACAATTGTCGTAATATGAATGTTTATACATCGCGATCAATTACACTACATGACTTTTCGTCGTTTTTTCTAATAATAAATTCCAGATCGAGTTTCTCAAAAACTCTCGTTTCTCACAAAAGTTCCAAAATCGATCGGCCGGAGTTTTGGATAAATTTTTTCCGAAACTGCAACGTATAGTTAAATAATAACTTCAATAAAAGATTGTCAAGCTTCTGTCGCAGCTTCGATTCTCTTGATTCAATGCCGGACTAAAAATATACAATTTTGACGAATTCTTCCTTGATCTTTCAAAATCTATGTTCCGATCAAACTTTTCGCGTAGCTCGAAAAGAATACCGTGCCAAAGATTTTGAAAAATAACAACGGAACATATTGATTATCACCGCGTCCGTAAGTCATGGAAATTTCATTCTGCGGTTAGCCTACTCGTACATTGATTAAAATTATCAGCATAGACTGGCGATTACGATTAATTCGCCTTGAAACTTTTGTTGAAACACTTTCCAACCATTTAAGTTTTTTTCAAGCGCTCAAACACGTCGTTCTGAATTTATAGCCAACAGTCCGGGTATCAATTTCAATGAATCTTCTTTAAAAAACTACTCCCATACACAAATGACCTTAGGAGCCGCCTTAATTTTTCAAAAAAACGCTGAAACACGTCTCTGATTTTTCTACCGGAAGTCCAATTACGAAGTTTCGTGGATTCAACACAAAAAGGAACGTTTTTTTATACGAACGCACAACCTGTGTTTTATATCTTTAATTCCAAGTCGAATTATATCGATTCATCACTTTTCGAGATCAACGCTTTTGACCGGACATGCTGATTTAATGTTACGCAACGATGATGACATTATGTTTATTCTCCATTTGCGTTTATCTACTCTTCACCGTTTATGCGCTTTTGGACGTGACCGAGATAACGCGCGAAGCCTTCACTCGCGTGTTTCAATATAGCCACGCCGAGTCGCAATTTAACTTCCGCGACTTTCTTGACGAATGAAAACATATTGAAAGGTTCCTGATTTGGTTTTTTCGTTGTAAGATCGATCGTCTCAATGCTGGAATCTTCAGGGCTCGCTGGGTCGGTTTGTCTGGTTGTACCGTTTATTTCATCGGTGGTAAGAGTGTTGTCGGTGCCGATGGTTTGATCGATGGTCGAATTAGAGGCCGACGATTTTAAGCTGGTCGTTTTTGGCTGTGATGATCCTGTGGTTTTTTCTTCGGATCCAACACTTTCTTTGCTTCCCTCTAAAGCCTCGTTTTTCGTTTTTTCCGTATCTCTCTTCGAAGCGAGTGTAGTTTTTTCACTGGTCGCTGGTTGGGTCGCAACTCCTAGATTCAAGGTCGTAACACGATCAGGTATATCTGGCGAAACGGTTTTATCGTTTTCGTTAGTTTCTGAATTTTTCGAGAGGTACTTGGGAGTAGCTGGACCAGGAATTACCGAATCAATGATATCGAGAATCTCATTGCTCAAAGGCTCTTCCGTTTCGATCTCTTTTATTTCCTTTTCAATCTCGGTTCTCGACGGTATTAGCTGAATAACGGATTCTCTCTTCCTTCTTCGCAGTTTCGTTGGAGACACCTTCAACGATCTTGGACCATGCTCGACTTGGACAGCTGCGGGTGTTATTTCGATCACTTCGTAATCGTCGTTAGACTTCAAGGCTTCGGCTTGTCCGTACGTTGAAACGTCCAGGCTGTCAGGGAATTTGTGATTGTCCTGCTGTTGAAGATTCGCCGATAGATTTTCCATAGTAACCGGATGTGTGCTGGCTAGATTGGCTCTTGTGTCGTAATTGTACTCTTTCGGAACATTGCCAACGACGAATTGCTGATCGCTCGATTTTTTCCCAACGAAATCCGGTTTTTTCGGTCGCTCGTAGTAATTGGGGGTCGACGACAATTCCGGATACTTGAATTCGGTATTGCGATACTTTTCGTGATCGTAAATGGTGGTCTGCAACGGTCGATAAACGGAAGCTGAAGAGGTCGAGTATTTCGATGTATCTGGTACTCTCCTGGTGGGATGTTTCGCGTCGTAAGAAGGTTGCTGATATCTGTAGAAATTACTCTCGTAATTCTTCACTCCGCCATATTTGTCGCCCTGATTGGTCATTCCCTGTAAAACCTTCGAAAATACTTCCTCTTCGTTCTGCCCGTACATTTCGCCGTATTCGTCCATGTTGTACTTGTAAGGTTGCTCCACGACGTAATTCCTGCGTGCTATCGTACCACCGAAAGGATAAAGGAAGTAAGAAGCCAGACCGAGACCCAATCCCACGAGGGACATCACACCGAAACTCGGCATAACTTCGCGTGACAGGAAATTGTATATTTGAGTGCCAATGGGCTTCTGAACTTGTTTCTTCTTGTTCTTCGTGTTGTTGCCTTTACCAGGTGCCACTTTCGATTCCGGAGCTATCTTTGATTCTTGGATAGCATTATCGATGATCCCAAGCTCTGTTAAAATGTCGAAACTCTCGGTGGAAGTTGCCTGTTCAGGAGGATCGGTAAAGACAGTGGTAGCTGGTGTGGTTGGAACCGTCATCAGGGTAGATGGCGCTGTCGTTGGTCGTCGTCTTCTGAGTTTGTTCTTCTTTCTCTTGTGGGGTCTTTTGGTCGTTGTTAAAATCGAGTCGATCGTTGTCGCAGGCTCGACCTCAACTTTCGTTGCTTCCGGATTAAAATCAAACTTCACGTCTATTCTCGAATTATCGGGAATCAGAGCCGGCGTAATTTTGGTAATATTTCTCTTCGAAGCAGGCTCTTCCTTCGTTTCTATCTTTTCTATTCGCAAAATCGGAGCGTTCACTTTGATCGGTTGGATGTCAATGTTGGTGGGAGCTTCGGTGGGTTTTTTTAATTGCACTTTGAGAACGTTGTTCAATTTAACTGGTTTCTTCGTTTTTGAGCTGCCGAGGGGGCTATCGGGGTCTGCGGGGTAAGATTTGTTTTCACTCGTGGCTACGATTGTACCGTTGGTCAGTGGTGATTGTGGATGACTGGCGTTTGTGCCTGCAGTGAAGGAGGTTTTGACCTTGGTCAGGAACGTCGGCCTTTCAACGTCCAGATGTTCATCGTTGCTCTTCGGTGTTGTTATCATAGCAACTGGCCTGAACGTTACTTTTTCTATTCTCGAAGTACTCGGATTCTTCGTCGTTTCTACAGGGTACTTGGTCGATGGCTTTCTCGATGGCGATGGCTTTGGTTTGGTCGATGAATGGGACGGTCTCGATATCTTCGTTGACATGGGCTTCGAAGTCACGTTGATGGCTTTTGGCGTCGTTATTTTTGGCCCTTGCGTCGAACGATTGATATCGACAGGTTTTTTCGTCGTAGCAAAAGTTCTCGGTGTCGTTGTTGGTCCTAGTTTTCCAGTAGGTGGAACACGCGAATGGGTGGCTGCTGGAACGTTTTTAGTCGACGTTCCAGCCGACTCGGGTTTTTCTGTTTTGACAGCTGGTTGCGGAGTTTTGCGTGGCATTTCTGTTGTCGTCGTTGTAAGCGGTTTTCTCAAGCTTGGTGTTGTACTTTTGGTCAGGGTCGTTATTCTTTCCATTGGGGTAGTAGATTGAGACGAGACTATTTTTGCCGAAGTTGAAGACGTTTTTATTTCGCTTTTCAGCGTTGTCTCGAAAATCTGAACGGGTGTCGTTAATTTATTTTGCGATGGGACTTTGACATTCACGATTTGGTCGTCGCCAGTTTCACGATTCGTAGTTGATCTGGTGGTCGTAGTTGGTGAATTCAGGAGAACCCAAGTTGATATTCCACCCGTCGTCGTTGGATGATTCTTGTGAGAGGTTATCAATTTCGTTGAGGTACTGCCTATCAATTCCCTCTCCAATTCTTCCTCGGTCATTGCCATCGCTATCCCAGGATGACTCGACTCGAAATAACTAAACTTTGAATTGATAGGCCTACTGAAGCCAACACCCACCGAACCCACCGATATTATTCCGGAACTATCATCGAGTGATTCCACATCGATCTTATCGTTACTCGAGCGCACTGGCTGATTGTACTTCGCTTTATCGCTATTTTTCGGTATGAGCAAAACATTCGGCGAATTCTTTTGAATTTTTGGTACTTTTTCAGCCTCCGTTGACGCTTTTGGAGCATCCAAATTGGTCACGTTGAGTAATTGTGTCGCCACAGTCCTCAGTGATTGATCCAATGATTTGAGCTCGGTTCTGCAAAACAGACACAAATTCATCAACAGTACCGCTCGGTTTTCCGTCCGATCAAAGATCTTTCGTTAAATCGTTTCCGTAATTTCTCGACCAAGCGAGAATACTCACCGTTTGCTTTGGAAGATTGTTTTACTTATTTTTTGTTAATTCATACATTTTTGTCGTATACGATGAAGTGAATGAAAAGACATTTCCTTTAATCATTATTTATTATCGTTACAACAAATGGTAATGCCCTGAAAAGTCGATGTCTCAAAATCTCGTAGTTTTAAGTTATGAGAAAACGCGGGTTATTCGAAGCGCATTTATATGTACGAAACGTCGCTGGAATAAACATAAACATTAATTACGTTACATTCTATGAATATTGATACGAGAGAGTCAGCAATTGTATTTTTTGAAAAACTCTCACGAAGCAAAAGCTCTTCGACAATTTGACGATCGATCAATCTTCATGACCGTCGTTTCTTGAGTTTATCAAACGATCCCAAAGCGCGATCATACACCGATTCCACTTGAAACGATTTATATTAAAAGTCTCCGAAATCCGTTGGAAAATGAACTTTCAAATCCTCATTTTCTTTCGCTTGCTCTTGGACTCGTGCCAATCTCTGTACTTGTAAATCGATTGTCTGACAACTCCGTCCATTCTGGGTATGTATTTAATGGGTAATTTGTCAGCGGAGCGACCAAAATCCAAGACACCTGGCAGGGCCCACGGGAAGAAAACAGCGGCTGTACCGATGAGTCCAGCAGTCATAGCAATGAAAGGTGCAGCCGCTAAGCTGAACAGCCCATAATTAAACGGATTTAGAAACGTGAAGTACGTAAAAATGGAACCCATGGAGTCCATGAGACCGGAAAGGCTCAAGTCAAAGTCATCCGAGTCATCGTCATCGTCAACAGGTGCCAAAGCCGTTGAGCTAGACGAATCGCTAAGACTTCCAGCGGAAGTGCTGCTGGCGGCTCCTGGTAAGATCGACAACGGCCCTGTTCCTGCCCCGATAACCGGAAGTTGTCCGGTTAATGCGGAATCACCAATCGCTTGTCCAACCCCAACTTCGGAATTCGTCAGACTCAATGGGTTCGTTTGCGCTGTTAGATCACCGATAGAAGACTGTTCCGGAATAGCGGAAGCAACATCCGGTTCACCAAGGGCGTCAAAGGTATCCTCCTGAGGATCACCCGTGACCAATAGAATTTCAGATTCTTGAGTGACCTGAGCAGTCGAAGTGATGACGTCTTCCAATGTCGACTGCTGCCCGGAAATACTGTTCCTATCGGAATCCTGGTCGTAATAGCCATTAGAAATGCTTTCCGAGGCGTTGTTGTTCTCCACGAACTTTTCGTTACTATTGGTCTGTTGAGGACTGACGGTAGAGTCGATGTACTTGTCTTGAGGATCGTCGTTGGACTGGGAAACGGTCGATCCAGGTTTAAAGACGTTTGTATTCAGGACTTGTGAATTTATGACGATGTTAAGATCTGTACAACCGTCCTTGCTCTCTATGGTATTGTTAACTCTGGTTATCGAGTTTATCATGATGGTTGGGCAGTTTTTGTCCTTCAATGGAACTTCGGGAATCGATTGGGTGAGGGGTCTTTCGATATTGTCTGTAGCTTCGTTCATAAACATTATATGAACGTTCGGACGTGAAGGTGGCAAATTTGTATTATTCTTCATCAGACCCAATGGATTCTCCAATTGAGGAAGGTTAATTTCGCTCACCGTCACGTTTGGACTCTTCGAAATTCCGTTCAGGATATGGACTATCGTATTTTGGCTGATTTCCGAGGATGGCCTGTAGATGGGCCATCTGTCATTGTTTGTTTGCTTACTAGCTAAATCTGTGAGAAGCGTGACCACGGATGTAGGAAGACTGACCGTTTCAACAGGACGTATGACCGGGTTAGACGGGATATTTTGAGGATCGTAGTGATTATTTTTTATTGGGTTGTAATCGTCTCCCAATGATTGATCATGATTATGTGATTCCTGATGATGATTTTCCGATTCAATATAAGAATCCCTGGGTGGTAAATAATGAATGTGGCTATCTGGTTGCTGATAACGGTTGGGGCTCGTCAGAGACTGATTCCTTATAGGTTTCGGACTGGCAATTTCTTGATAATAAGTCGTTCCATCTGGGATCTCGTTAATATGATTTTTAGTAGGATCGGAGGTGACAGGATACGTGTTTACAGGGTCAGAGTAGGTCGTCGCCGATGTAACGGGTCTCGAACCAACGACATCGTGATAAGTATGATCAAAGGGGTTCGTGATGAATTCTTCGGGTGTAACATAGGATTCCGATTGCGACTGATTTTTATGCTCGCCTACATTTGGCACCTGTAGCCACTGTATAATTCCTTGAGCATTTGACTGTACGATTGGCTGGTGATAGTAAGAGGAGCTTAAAGGTGGGGATTGCTGGGTCGTCGATGATAACTTTTGGTAGTTCCAATTGGTAGGATTATGGTGTTGATAGTTGATCGGACCAGAAGTGGAAATCTGATTGCTTGGTTTTTTCTTTCTCTTCTTAAGACCAATGAGAATAGGAGTAACGGCGTAATTCAAAGAAGGCTTCTGATCTACCGTTCCAATGCTCGAGGTGTATCTGTCATAATTGAGGAGGTCCTGAACGTCTCGAATTGGCTCGTTTGGCCAGTTTTTCAAATCATGGTTCGTTGTATGATCGGAATCGTTGGATTTAACGGGACTCATCGGTCGTAACTTTGTTCCGTGTTCGAGCGGTTTAGAATGATAATCCGTTTTCAAAACTACGCGGGTTTTCGCGTTTATCGAGACTTTCGATAAATCCTCACTCTGCTTAGATGTCGTTTTAATTGCTGATTGGGTTTTGTGATTCGAGATGTAATTATTTCGTCGCATTTTCGAACCTTCATCCCTGGCTGTTATCGAGGAAGCAAATTTTGTCAATTTGTTATTGTGACTTTTTCGTGACGTATTTGACAAATTTCTAATTGAGGAATTGTCGGATTCAACCACGGAATATCGGAGTCTCTTAATTTCATCGATAAGTTTATCAACGTTGTGGAACTGATTGTTTGTATTCGATTTCAGGATTCTTGAAGATCCCAACAATTGCCAACCACTCGGTAAACCAAAATTCTCGTCGATTTCGAAACTATTTACTAAACCTGGTGCAAAGCTATTCTGATAATATTTATCGGTAAATTGTGTACTATTTTCCGTCCGGCCTCTGTACCTGCTATCGGTCTTCACAACCGACGAGCTTCTCGACTCGCTCGGTCGCCACGTTGACGAATCATCCTTCGTGTCTTTGGTAACGGACTTTTCCACATTTTCCTCACGGCTTTCCGAACTCCCTGCAACACGAGGAAGTGACGATGTACAATTTAACGCTAGGAAAAGTTGCGATGTGTTTTGCAACATATCACATATATCACGACGAAAAAAAAGACGTATCATTGAACGCTTATTATTTATTCCACAAGAACTTTCCCATGGGGTTAGAAACTGTAGCAATTTGATTACTGACTTTTGGGCCCTCACGGTTGCGCTTCGCAATTATTCTGTCTCTGTCGAGTATTGTACTCGCCATCGTTGAAACTTTATGTTTCACTTAAATACATACTCGCGACTTTTTGTTTAATAACTCTGCATTATTTATTATGTATTGGGGATAAAATATTGAAACATATAAATAATCGTAAACGCAGAGATGTAGATATTACGTTTACGTTTCGAGAGGCGAAATTGGAATAATTGATAGTGAATTTTATTAACAGTGAAAGTTAATATTAAGGTAGGTGATTAAGAATCAAATGAATAGTAAAATTAGTATTTAAATAAATGAGTTTTAAAGGTAGTAAAATTACTGATGCAACAGTAGTGAATTGTATAAATTTGTAGCAATTTTTTAATCCATTATAGAAAATAAAATGATATCATTTTTTCGCAAAAAAGACAACAAAGAAAAAATTAAAATATTCTTTTTTCATTATTAAAATACGCGGTTCCTTTTTTCCAAATGATTTTTTTAGATCACTTTGATTTTTACGTCCTCGCAGTAGTTAAAGCACTTCGCAATGTTTCGATAATAAAAATCGACACTTATACCCTCTGCCGTCAATATGTATATTCACGAAAAAAAGAATTTCGGAAAACGATTTTGAAACTTACCGACTTTTGAGGGTCTGGCATCGATCGATCCTACAATCAGCAGGATCGACAAGAAACTCCACGACTTAAATCGCATTTTTTACACTGTAAGCAGAAAAAAAGAATCATCTTAAATTCTATCACCAATTCGATTCGGCTGAATATTCAAACAGTCGTAAATATACGCGACGACGTGTCTCGCAGAGCAATTTCTCATTGTACATTTTCCAACGAGTATTCGAGGTATTAACAAATTAAAAGGCGTTTCACGTGGTTAGCGAAGCTTTCGAAACCATCGAGTTACGAAATTCCACGAGTTTTTGGCAATGTCAGTAATATTCGAACCAACGGGAGGAATAAAGAAAAAGCCTAAATTATTCTAGTGCCACTCGACGCTGAAGTCTTAAAAAGTAATGGTGGTAATGTTTCAAATGACGCAAGTCTTCGAAGCTACTCGAGCAATAACGCGATACGAATCCTTTGTCATCGATTTAACGGACCAAGGTCTCGAGATCGTTGATATTCGACTGTCACTACAAACGACCGATTCCCGAGGTTAATCAGTAGATTCTTACATTATTATTCACTTCCCAAATGCATACGATCGGTCATTGGTTCGACGCTCTTCGCGGAATCACAAATTTTATTATCAAAGTAAGCATTACGAATTTTGTAATGAATCATTTTTGTCATAGACTTGAATTCGAAACCAATAATTCCAATACATAATACAAACAAGCCAAAATTAATTTTATGAAGGATCCAAAAATGAACTCAAATCAATAATGAATAATTAATTATAACCCAAATAAATAGAAAAGGAATGAAATCTAATTGGCTCTTTCGCAGAACCCAAACGAAGTCGAATGAAAAACCCAAACAAACCCAAACTAATGTTATGACAAACCCAAATGAACCGAAAAAATCCCGAATAAATTTATTGAAGAAAAAAAAAATACAATCAAGTCAAAATAGACTCAGATTATATAAAGTATACAAAAAAGCCAAAACAAATGCAACACACATTTCATAAGATATACAAATAAACTAAAACAAACTTTAAAAAAACCAAGACACAGCTAAACTAATTTTACAACATACTGTTGAATATCTTTTGTGGATTTCCAATTAAGAAACTCTTTACTGTTCAAAAAATTGATCGTCTTTCATCCTTGACAATATAAAATCAGACACTCGACATTCATCCATTTTATACGTACTCAAAACGAATTTGAATTTTTATTTTTCGCAATAGAAAAAAAAATCATGATCAAATTCTATGCAAATTCCAAGCTCGCGAGCATATGACGAGCGTTTTTTTTCACCGTTACGTTTTGCTGCTCACTTTCAAGAGTTCCTGGCACAGAGGCGACGATAACGGTACCCATCGGTATGTATATCTCTTACGCTATGTGTACATCTATATATAAGTGTGTTCCTTTCAATATGTTGTTCTCCATTCTGACATCGGGTTTTTTAAAATCGAACGAAAGTGGGTATTACAGGAATGCAGACATAACTGTTCGAGTCTCCGGTTGTATTACACTAAAAAATTACACGTTGGAATTCACTATCTTTTCAAACTTGCAAATTTTGATTTGCGATCGATCGAAATTACGGATATCGGTTTCTTCTACATCTACCGGTTCAAAATCTTTCTGGATAGATCGTTGGGCAAAAAATTAACCGAAATTTGAGGAAATTGTGGATTTACAAGTCTAGATCATGAAAGACCTAATTTAATAATAAACTAACAATTAGACGTGTTAATTTGACGATTTCAATAAAAATTCTAGTTGTACTCGACGATATTGGCAGATGTTTGATTGCAGTTTTGTCAGTGACTGCCTATTCGTCCAACTGTTCAATAAATAAATATCAATATCCAATTATAATTAACATTCCAAGACTAATTAACACCCCGAACACATTCGGATCATCTTGTTATCAGAAATAATTAGCTAAAAAATCGATATACATTAAATTCTCAATTATTATTGAATTTTCCAATTATTGAATATTGGTATTTTCAATTATTATTGAATTTCCGAATTCAAAATTAATCCATCCTTAAAACGAATCTGAATCGTGATGACTGAATCCTAACTTTAACCATCAGATTTTATTAAAATCTTGCGATTAGAATAATTAAGCTATTGAATGTAATTAATTTCAATTAGTTCAATTCTAATCAAGAACTGTGATTCGGCAAATTTTCAAAAAGTTTGGCCATTTTTTTTTATCCTTACAGTATCGTCTGAATCGATCGTTCTTCTGGTAACTATTACCGTGGACGTATATGTAATACTCTTTTATTGATCGTGAAGCCATTCAACGAATTATCATTTTGATTGGTTTCCCACTTCCGGCCTTGCTCGGAAAGACTTCCGGACAAAATGACGAGACGAAATTATGGATTTCTTTTTAATAGTAAAATTGTCCAATTCCGGATAACGCGGCATTGAAAAAATTTTCAATCGCGTAGGAAATATAAATATCTCCTAAATGTTTTAAGTTCTTGCATTGGGGTTTGTGTTAACTTTATTACCGGACGATAAATTCTCGTCGATTTCAACGCATCCTTGCATTCGATAACCAGATTTATTTCCACTCAATAAATCTTGATAAAAATATAATGAATTATATTTTCAGAGTACATTAACCTTTATGTATATTCCTCGTATTACTACCATGAAATAAAATGCTAACAATTGCGCATCGAAGATTTGGTACACCGACTAGTCGCGAAGTTGAAAAATCGAGGAATTGATGGGTACTAAAATCGACGAACCGAGGGAATACATTGCGATACGCGAATAACGTCACTCGCCGTTTCGCATTTCCGGAACGACGAACCCAACCGTAACAGTCGAGGGATAAATCGAAATGGTTGAATCGCTTATCGCGTGTTTCCTTCAAGATTTCATTTACATATGAATATATAAGGAATTCTAGACCTTAACAAGGAAATTCTCTATTCTCACTGAATCAACTAACATTCCATGAATATCGTCTATATATGTGGACTCCAAATTATTTCCTAATTATTTTAGTGGCCTCGAAATAATTTATCCATTATTTTAGTAGCCTCAAAATAATTTAACAATTATTTTAGTAGCCTCAAAGTTATTGACCAATTTATTTAGTGACCTCAAAATAATTTAGTAATTATTTTAGTGGCCTCAAATTAATAAGCCCATTATTTTAGTGTCTTTAAAATAATTTACCAATTATTTTTGTATTTCAGTAGTCATAAATTATTTAGCAAATGATTGTTAAATTTGTTTATTGTCTGATGTATTTGAATTTTTTTTATTACCCTATTTTTCGGGCAGTCACAGTGACCTTACCCTTTAACGGATTAAAATTGCAACAGTCACTATATTACCAGCTTACCAGAAGTAAAATCTGAGCTCGAACAAATAGTCTGACGGATTGAAAGAATTGCTGATTCAGTCTGGAAGGTTCTGTATCTAATAAAATATGATAAAAACGCAAGGAACGAGTCGAACGTGTTCCTCATTCTAATAACTTGGGCTATTGTTATTGATCCTTTGCCAAGTCCACTTCTGGCATTCACGCTTGACGAATTTCCATTATCAGACTCGTTCGAATCAGTGGTGGAACATTCAATCAAGAATGCATAAGCAGTATATTAATGAAGTTCAAGGTCAGCGGACTGGAAATTTTCGTACAAAAACGAATCTACATGGGTATAACGAATTAAAACCTAATTATCCATGGTTTCAATAAATTTGCAAATCACGAAGAAAAAAAACCATTTCCGCAGTTACACGTAAAAGATATGAAAATATAAATGCCGAACAATTCACTGTCATAGAAAAAAAAAGCGCAACATTCTTAACAACGTTTTTCGACTCCATCGCAATAATGAAAATTTACTGAAGTAGTGAACATTTCTAATAGCAATGATAATTTGATCAGCTTTTAATTAAAATTGACTAAAATTAAGACGAAATTAAGATTAGCACCAAGTTTGAAAAGCAATTTTATTAATATATTATTACGAATTAATGCAGAATTCTTAAATCTCTACACCAAATAAATAATATGAAATAAATAAATGAATCATGTATAAATGAGTCATTAATTAAATAAAAATTCATAATCAGAACTTTATAAACGAATTTTCTATAATTGATAATTTATAACGATAACCATAATGCCGAGAAAAAATATATCTGCAACGATTATTAATAATCTATCCCTGAAATGACAATTTAAAATACCCATTCAAAGTTGTCACTCCAGTATAGCCATTTCTAACCATCTAAAATTACAACGATCATGTTAACATGCCTATTTTTCATCAAACGACCCAAAAAGCCCTAGATAACAAAATCAAACTGCTGGACTTACCCTTGACCGTCGAATCGATGGTTCCCTTATCGGGGCATCGACGCACTAGATATATCGCGCACTAAAAGAGCCTTCCCGAAGCAAAACCGATCACCGATTCTACCACTCGTAAAAAGAAAAACAAACGAAAAAAAAAAAAAAAAACCAAAAAAATCACAATACCGAAGAATCGAGAAACAAATCCGGAAGGCAAAAACGGAATCGATCAAGGAAGAAACCTATATGGAAAAAGATAAAGGGTGAATACTGGTAAAGAGATTCGAATGCCCGCAAGAAACGATAACCGTTGTGGCTCGAGTGGCATTAAAGTTGCCGAGGACGTTGCGTACGAAAGTAGACGAGCGGTAAGCCCGAGAAGTCCGTAGAAAAGGTACGGCCAATGCAGAAGAGGACGATCTTTCGACTGCACGGCTGACTGAATCGGTGGCTTCCTCAGGGACAAGTAAGAGAAGGGGAGGGGGAAAGCAAAAGAAGACCTCAATGACTGTCGATACATAATGGACGTCTTTGTATAAAACCTCTCGAACGAGGATACCCCGAGCTTCGAAAAACCCCGTTACTCATGACCGCATGAGGGGAGCATCAACGCGAGCATCACACACGACCGCCTTTATATCCACGTAAAGAGTTTTAATATGGAAATGGAGAGGGCGTTCTTTGGTCACTCCGCAACTACGACTTGTCCAACACGCCTCGATATATTTTTATACATACGTATACTCGTAACATGGTCGAGGTAAAGATGACGATCGAACGAAGCTACGAGGACTCAACGGGTTGAACAACCTGCTCGTAACGTTCGCGTATGCTAAGCAATCTTTGTGTTACCGTACGAACGTGCAGCCTTCGATACGAGTCCTACTGGCACTATCCAACGAAAAGAGGGACAAAGAGGAAGATGCATCTAAGCATTGAAAATTAGAAAAATAATCTAGCCGGAAATAAAACATGGAGGAAACATGAAGTCCAAGGTGGCTCCTTGAACTTCGATAGATGTAATCGTAGCCTGGTGACGGAACTTCTACGGAAACACATGTGAAGTGTGACAGCAGCAGTTTGCTGAAAAATTGATGACTTATATTTTCTGCTAGCTCACTTCCTTTATTCTATCTCGTCTCTGCTCGTTTATTTTTTTTTTTTTTTTGTTTTAAATTATTTCTGGATACATCGTCGAGCAAATCGAGATAGTACAAATTGGGGCTATTGTGGATTTACATGCGTCGATGGTGTCGTACGTGTTTAGCCTTACCTAATTTAATTATAAATGTTTATTTTCCACTTTCAATAATCATCAAATTAGACGATTGAAAAAGCTATATTCTTATAATTAATTAATACTTTCGGATCATTTTATTGTTATCAATAATTAGCTTGATATTCAATATATATTGACGCTTCCAACGACTGCTGACTTACGAATCGGCAAAATAAATATTTCTATTTACTGATTAATATATTTTTTCTAATAAATTATTATTTCTTTTTGCTGATTAATTCGCCGGTAAAATAAATCTTTCTATTTTACAAAATGACTGTAAAACGTGAAAATACAATATATTTGGTTGACACAGCCTATATCGATCGCTTAATCCTAAATCTTGATGACATAATATTTTTCGAATTTGGGAGGTTTCCGTGCCATTTGTTTTGCAACTATTAACATTTTTAAAAGCTATTCTTCCATAGTCAATAATGTTAAATACGTAGCATTATAACTACTAAATAATTTACTGAAAAATTCTGAAACCATTAATGAACAATTATCCTATCATGAACTATCAAACCTCAAATTTTCAAAAAATGTTGGCGATTTTTTAATATCCGTTAATATCTCGATGTCATTCTATTCGATTTTCCACGTGTCAATTTATTTTGGTGTTCCGGGGAGCATCGACCGTGGCAGGAGAATATCAATGCAAATCGAGGAGTAGACACCAAACGACTTTTGTACCGTTAGGAAATTACACGATGTACGTATGAATTCGTCTGTACGTACTATTAATGATTTTATGATTGTAGAAAAACGATTATCGATGGATTGGCTATGAACTCGAGGACTCGTACGATTTCCGATGGACTGATTTTTTTCTACGCACAAAGTTAAAAAGATGTGGAATTTAGTAGTGTCATTAGTGGATTAAAATTTTTTGATTGATGAACGGATTGTTCATTAATTTAAAAAATCGTTACAGTTATTCAATGTAACGATATCATTTTTCCTAGAAATATTGAAAAAATAAAATACAAATGACTATTTTTGATTTCTGAAATTTGACAATAAAAAAAAGCCAGCCAATGTTTTTATTTATAATAAAATTAATTTGAAGAACAAGAAAAATCTCTTTTCGTTTCAGATCACCCACGCGGCCAGAATCGATTAAAAACCGTTTAGTTTTTAATTATTATTTTTTTTACGGAGATTATTTATAGAGTCTTTATTAATAATAATTTGTTAATGAATTTTGGCATGAAACTTTGTTGACGTACGTACATAATACACGTTTGGATGATTTGGCAAGTTTACTTTGTTAAATAACTCTGGCTTTGTATGAATAAAAATATTTTTCAATTTCTCAAAATCAACAGCGCTCAAATTCACATGTATTATTTTATTTATTATCACTCCCGATGCAAATTTGTCAATATATAAAAAAGTAAACGTCCAAAAATTTCGATAAGCAAAGTTATTGGTACAATTATAACATTTAACTCTAAATCCTCCAACAAAAAATATACTTCACTCATTAATTAATTTATGAAAATAAAAAATGTTATTTATTGATTCAAAATGAATGTTTGTTGGTATACAAAAAATAAAAATATTCAGCGAAAACATTTTTTAACAAAATACCCGTTGACTCTCTAAAAAAAAGTTCTCGTAGTATAGAAATTCCATTTGATCAGCACCTACATTCTTAACCTCTCAGAATATCGAAACGAACTTTACTCGCGTTGTGGGATTTTACGATTGGAGGATGTTCTCCAGTGTGCGTCTGTCGAGCAATCCCAAGAATTTCAGCGACCATGTAACCTCATAAAACAGAGCTATAATCACGGATAGAAAGAATTTGCCAATCGGACCATATTATCCCAAAATTGGGAAAAGAGATCAGAGAAGAGATAACGAAGAAAGAAAAGGAGAAGAAGATGCAGGAAAAATGACGCCACTGACCACATTGCGCAATGGGCAACATACAAATACGTACGGAGACATGTACACCCACGTATCGCGTACACGGAATCCTCTTTAGCCGCCTTCTTATCCTCGGTCTCGGAATCATGAATCCATGCTATGTGGGACATAGCGGAACTTCCTGTGTCCTCTTGCTTGCCTCTAAAGATCTTACGCGTTACAAACGACCATTCTGACGTTGCCTCTTTCTCCTCTTTCCTCGCCAATCCTATTGTTATCTTCGGATCGAGTTATGGCGGATTCATCAATGGATTCGTCGAGATTTTTATATTTCAGATTTTTATTTCATAAATTTTCGAAGCGAAAAGAAGATTTGGCAGTTCGTGAAGAATTTTTGGTAATTATCCACCATGAAATTAAAAAAAGTTATATTATGTTGAAGAACCATATTTTTTTGTTACCTTCAATAGATTGTGTGTGTATGAGTATTGGTGAGTTGGTGAGTATTAGTTTTTAATTTTTAAGGGGTATTTAAGTTGGTATTTTTAAATTTAATAAAAATTCTTTATTTTTAATTTAATAGGAGTGAGGTTAATGATACTTGCGATTTAACATCAGTATTACATTCTTTAATGCTTATTTTATAAATATCACGACTCTTCGTCACAAATTTGGAAATCATTTTTTATGGAAATAATTTTAAAAATCTCAGTCTCTCCCGATACAAAATCACTAGCGATGATCAAGGAAAAACGTTCGGACAAAAAAAAATATTTGGCGCCAAAATTTGTAGGGTGATCCACTTCTGCGTAATTACCGAATTTTTGTTGAATGGACATTCAAACGTGTGGAGGAGAACCAGTTCTTGGGAGAATGAATTTTTTCTATAGTATCAAAGATCCGTGATTGATAAAAGTGTGCAACGTGAAAACCGAAGTAAGCCACGGTAAAATCATGCGCACGTACGCGAAGTCTTCTCACCAGTTAAGGGCGTTTCGTGCGTAGCCTCGGGACACGCAAAGTTGTATAACGACGATGCAACGCGTGCGTTGCGCTTCTCAAGAACGAGGCTCGAGTAAAAGTACCGAGTGTGGAGCAGTGTGAACCGACGGATGAAGAAAAGCAATTCGTTCGATCGCCTCGTCTTGAATCTAGATCGAATGCAACTTCCTTCAAGCTTTAAGGGCTTCGTCTAATTTTGAAATTTGGCAAAAAAATCATTCAACTCTTGAGGCTAATTGAATTAAAAAAGGACCTCCGATTTACGAAGAATTGTTAAAGAATGATCGAATATAACGAATATGATCAATTATTAAAAAAAACAATTATAAGGAAAAAAAAACCTTTCCTTCGAAACACCAATTTCCAAAAGACTCACAAAAATATAACGACTTTAATTATCAATCGATTTTCATCAAACCTGTTAGCACAGTTTTCCTAATTGTGCGTCCAATCCGTGAATTTAACGAATCCGCTCGCTTTTTTGTAAATGCATAAATTTCCACTTCTCGTCAAACTGGCCTGAAAATTTACCAAACTGAAGCTGTGGCTTCATTGGAGTACTCAACCGCACATATTTTCTAACGGGGTTTCTAAATCACCGAATCCGCAATATGTAACGTTCTGTATGGAAGATCTAGGGACTTTACGGTAAAACGTAAAAACACAGAACAGCTGACCGTTCGTTCCGTTGCGACAGGTCCGATAATCGTTACTTTGCTACGTGAATAGATAAAAAATAAATAAAACAGGTTGCACGCCATCGATAACGAAAAAGAAACGTATAAATCTTTGAAGTGTACTTGTAACGCGCACACATAAGAAATTTATCAATTTTTCAAAATTATATCTATTTCATTTTATCTATGTGAAAATTTCATTTGTTTCATTCATTTTTTCAAACAAAATGTTATGTTTTTTTTAATTTCATCGATTTTTGCAATTTTTCACATAGATGAAATTCCAAATTATATTCATTTTCCAGTTTGTCTATAATAAATAATAATGCATTCAATATTTATTTTATCCATGCATTTTTTTCATCAACATGTCATTAAAATTTCATCTATTTCGTTCATTTTTTCGATTAACATCTTACACGTTTATTTTTTTGCGAGCAATGAAAATTGAGGCTAATAGCAATTTACAAAAAGAAAGCAAGATACATATCCAAATAGCGACGAAAGGTAAATTATGATTTGATGCAAAAAAAGAATAAGCGCCAAAAAAGAACTTATGACGTAGCAAAGTCATGAACATATTTAATGTATTCATTTAACGGTATTCACAGGAAAGCGATCTCTTTCGGCAAGCCTATTTGATCCGGTCACTCCAAATTCGTCACGGAAAATCAACGACTGGTTTTACTGTACCGAGAATATTAATCGCAAGATGTAGGGTGAATGTTGGCCGGCTCTTGTGGTGGGTCATTTTTTAACAATTATTATTCCCTTAATTTAAACTTTACAAAGCCATGAGAGATTTTTTTAAGGGCTGAAATACGTCATTCAAAATTCGTAAGGTGAATCACAAATGTTATGGTTTACATGTAAAAAAAAAAAAACGGTGCCCTAGAAAATAATAACTTTTCTAAACTTTTCGTATCGAAACCAAGTACTTCGATATAAATTGTTTTTTTCTTTCATTTAGCGCACCCTGAGACAAATGCTGGGCATTCGGTATCATTGAAGTCTAATCGTGTTTTCGTAGCGACGCAGTTAACGGTGCGAGCTGAGAGTAGGAAATATTACCGTTGATGAGACATCGCACGGGGAACATTATTGTTGAGACACCAAGCAATGCCAACGGATTTCCTCCACCTGTGCGAGCGTACGATCGCTTGTGATATCTATCACAATTATGCTAGGAAGTGCCGCATATAAGGTCTCCGTAACGCGCGTCTTAACGGGCCCTACAAATCTATTTATGACGGTAAACATAATTTTTTATTTGTTTTCAAATCGGTAAATTTCATTTTTATTTTAAAAAATATTGCGATTGATAAACTCGATGCGGATGTGTGCTTATCACACTAATTTTTGCGTGTGTGTGTCTATTTATTATATTTATTATTTATTATATTATGCTTATTTATTATATTATGCTTATTTATGATATTTATTATTTATTTTATTACGCTTTCACGCTAAAAGGGTTTAACGCATTTTGATAAAATTTGGCACCAATATATCTTATAACTTTGATTAACATACTGGCTACAATTCATCCCGAAAAAATGTTGTGTTCCAGTGGTATAGCTAAATTTAAATATTTTTGTAACTTCTTTGACCCCTAAATGAATTTTCGGTTTTTCATGTTTTTCGGTTTTCCGGAGGTAATACGGCGGGGGGCAGGTAGTTGGAAAATAATTGAAGCTAAGAAGAAAACCCTGTATTTCGCATCGCAAATTTTCCCGCGTTAATACTTTACTTTTGCCAAACGTTTTTCGTATTTTTCTGATATTTTATGAAATATTCCCCGAGCGATGGAAAGAAGAATTTATTACGCGTTAAGAGGTTAAGTTATTGCGAAGATTCGAAAAAAAAAAATCATCAATTTATGACTCTGCAGTATTTCACGCCTTTTTGGGTTTGCAGTAAAATTGCTAGATACCGAGTCGTCAGTTCACCGTTCGAACGACGAGCTGCGATATTTACGACTGTTCCAACTAGATTACTATTTTTTCAGACTCACCGATTATAGAGATCGAACCGGAAATGTTTGCTGATTCTCTTCTACCCTTCGGTGATTTTTCGGGGTTCGAATATTCCATTGAGTCGGGTTGAACTTTTCTGCGCGTCTTTGAAAAAAAAAAAAACCAACGAATCAACGTCGCACATCGTATAACTATTACTTTTCCTATTATTTTCACGCCCTACCTTATTTTGTTTATTTATTCGCCACAATGAAGCTCTTTATTGTCGATCAGTTTCGGCATTTCGCACTCAATTTTCGCAGCCTTCCAGACACGTCGACCTTTTTTTTAATTTTTTCTCAAGTTTTTTTTTTTTATTTTAATCTTTTGGAGCTAGCAGGACACGATGTATTGTGATTTTTCAAATTCGGATTTTCAAGTGTTACAATCCTTTTAACGTAGCCCCAATATTCGACGGGATTCAAAGAAATCTGAAGATTTTTTGTATTTTCAAAAATTCCGTACAGAATTTTTCTCGTTTGACGATTTTTTCTTGACTGTGATGATTTTTTCTTTTTAGGGTTCTTTCCAATTTAGGTTTATTCTCCAATCAATAGAGTTTAATTTATCCGTCGACAATAACAATTAATGATCCTCGATTTATTTTTATTGAGTAATTAATTAGTTCTTCACACATTTGACGATCAAAATCATCAAGGAGAATCTTCCGGTGATCGGGATTTTCGATAGTCAATTCTGCTGATTCATCGCAGTGAACAATGTCGTTCAACTGATGAAATCGCGAAATGTCTCGATCCCGAAGCTCTTTTTAATTCTCTGGCTCTTCAATGTCAGTTCAGAAAAATGAGTTTCTGTTTCTTTCAGTCAATCCTGATTAAAGTTTGGATTAAACGAGTTCCTTATTATCGCAGCTATCAATATTAGCTAATGTTGCAGATGAAATGTGCTGAGAAGATACATTTCTTTGGAAAGCTGCGGTCTTTTAAGATTATAAGTAGTTCCAGATCCGAAGAATTTCCAAAACGACAAAGTTTTTTCCAAAATTTTCGGGTTGCAACTTTGTATCAGTTTGGGGGTCCAAAGAAGCCCCAGTGAAGTTTTTATCAAAGCTGCAGGCTCCGAAGCTCGTATGAGCGCCCAATGCCAAAGAAATCCTTATAAAATGATGTTCTTCCTAAAGCTGCGGCCTTCGAAATTCGGGTCTCACCCGAATCCAAGAGTGTCCCAAAAAGATTAAGTTCTTTCCAGCTGCTGTTTTCAAACGTCGGGCCAGTGTCCTATTCCAAAGTAATTCCAAAAAGATTCCCGGTCCCAGAAAGATTCCGGAACGTTTTTTCTTAGCTGTACTCTTCAATGCTCGGACCAGTTTCCGAGTTCGTAGAAATCTCGAAATCGAAAGAAGATCAAGTTCTTTCCAAGCTGCTGTTTTCAAGCTTTGGCCCAGCTGGCAAGTCCAAAAAGATCCCCAGAAGATGAAGTTTTTGTTGAGCTGCTGTCTTCAAGCTTTAAACTAGCTACCAAGCCCAAAAGAATGCCCAGAAGATTAAGTTTTTTCTGAGCTGTTGTCTTCAAGCTTTGGACCAGTTGCCAAGCCCAAAAGAATCCCGAGGAAATGAAGTTTTCGCCGAGCTGTTGTATTCAAGCTTTGGACCAGCTATTAAGTCCAAAAATATCCTCAGAAGATGAAGTTTTTTCTGAGCTGTTGTCTTCAAACTGTAGACCAGCTGCCAAGTCCAAACAAAGCCCCAGTAGATAAAATTCTCTCCAAATAAATTTTGAACGTCCTTCAATGATCGACGCTTGGCTATCTCTCGAGGAGCAAAGATCAGAGAGGCCCGATGATTCGAATGAAGTTTGGGTTCCGGTCTGCGAGAAGTAACAAAGCCAAAAGGAGCGACGGAACCGGCGTTTCGGCGTAAAGTCGAAGTGCTTGTGATAAGTGCGACGTGGTTGGTGTTGAATTTGTACTGAGGCTGGATAAGGAATAGCGCCCCCGTTGTGGACTTCCCATGCCTTCGTCTCATCTCGTTGCGGCCTGCTCTTGAAATTTAATATAGGTGGCGTGGAGGGAAGCGAGGGCATGGAGAGGGGAAATATTTTGCTGTTGGGTTGCCTTAATCCCTTCTTCCTTACTGTTATGTACGTACGGTACACAGCTAAGAGGTATTCTCTTTATTTCTTGTCGTATCCTTCGTACTTGTCGTGGTAAAACGGTTACACGTACATCCCTACCTTCTTCCAATCTGGCGCCGCAAGAATCCGTTTTCCCACGCGCCTGTATTAACTAGTACGCGCGCCTTTAATACAACTGCCATTTTTCTGCGTCTTTTCGCACCAGGGCCCATGCGACTGGAGAACAAAAAAAGGCGGTCAAACGCGTGCGCCTGACTACGCATTAAAGTTCCGTAGCTGATTAGATATGCGATTCATCGTAATTAAGAATTACTGTGACGAGTCGGAAGACAGAGTTAAATTTTTTTTTTTTTTTTTAATGACTCGAGTAAAAAAGATTGGTCAATCTTTTGGAAATTTATGTGAACCTTAATTGTAAAGCTTTCGTATCAAATTTCTGTAAAAAATGTTAATAATTCAAACAGTTGTAAAAAAAATCGCGACCAGCCGGAAAAACGAGGTTTTGTTTGTGAAAATAAATAATATTGATGGAGAAATGATCTAGCTAATTTTTATCGTGTTGCAATTAATGAAACTAACTGTTGAAGTTTTTTTTTATTTTTTTTAAAAGACTGGGATTCGAGTTTTTAATAACTGATGGACGAAAATGTTGTCAGAAAATCGTGCGCATCGTTTTTAGAAAACATAGTTTCTCGAAAAGCGTGTTTAAAGGTAGATCAGTGGTTTTAGTATCGAATTTATGCAGACCGTGAAGCAATTTTTTTTCACAGTGCTTCGATATACGTAATTTTTCATGTTGTCATTTTTTAAATAAAACATGAATAAAACAGTTTTTCTTTTAGCGCGTTGTAGGCACTGTTGAACTTAAGGTTCTCAAAAAATAAAAAGCGTAATGTTTGTACATTAGTTCTATATTCAAAAATTCAGAGAACGAGACTCCAAGTTGGGCACTCTACCGTAACACAAGAGTCAAGATTACGAGATTTCAATAAACCGTATGAAAGGACGAAAAGTTCGATGACCCAGGAAGAAGTTCGTTGAATAAAAAAAAAATTAAACAGGAGCAAGAAAAAGAAGATTTCCGGTCGGATCGCAAACACCGGACGAAGAGATCGTTAATAGAAAAAAAAAGCGAGTATCGCGAACGAGAGCGCAAAGTGGAAACTCGTGTCACCTCGACATTTCATTATGACATGGAACAAAAACGGCACGGAAGAATGGTAACGAGAGGTTAAATTCAACGAGGACTCGGACAGGAAACGAGAAACGTGAAAAGGCACAAAATGGAAGGGGAAACGAGCTCCATGTAAATTATCATATTGAAAATGATTGTACCTTAAGATCTCTTCAACCCCATTATTATAATGGCTGAAAAAGAAATCATAATCAACGTTACATCTTGGCCAAGAATCTGGTTTTTGCCATTCAACTGGCCACCGTGCTACATATTGCGTCAGTGGAACTTTGCGGAGCACATTTGCGACGAAATCGGCCAAGATCGTTGGTTCAACTGGGCTGTCAGTAATTGAGAATCGAGTAGGTGTGGATAGTAGGTGGCTTTCAAACGAACGACTCGAATAATCGACTCTGTTTAACGATATCATTGTTGGGAAACAATTGTTCTTGAAACTTGAAAGATTCTACGAAGTTCGAACTGGCTAATGAAGAGGAATTATTGAATCGAGAAAACACGATGCTCGAGTAATAAAATCGATTATGGTTTCGTGATTAAGTGGATTCATGAATCAATGAGTCAGCCAATCATAATCTTGGGGAATTTCATTCTTGCTAATTGGGAACTATTAAAGATTGCTTGTTTTTAGATCAAATCAATCTTGAAAAAAGTAATTAAATTTATTAAACTATATTAAAAATATTTTTCATTCCAAAGCTATAATCCCAAAAATTCAAAAGATCTCAAAACTAAAAAATTCCAAAATTTTGCTTCTCTAAAATTTGAATGATAAAAAACAATCTTTGACATCGATGAGAAAAAATTAATAATTACGTTAGTTAAAAATTCCTTTCGAAATTGATTTGTATGTATATTAACGAAGTTGTGTACGATAATTCTTGAAAAATTTGGATAATCAAAGTTGTTATAAACAATCTCGTAAAAGGCCTTTGAACGTGACGATCCCCATGGTAAACTTGGTGTTGTGGACACCGTTGATTTAAAACTAACTCGAACAAGTTTCTTCTTCTTAGAATACAAAATGTTCTTTGATATTTGATATACTTGTTGGTTATCGTGTTTCAATCACAAAAAGAAATCTTTCAATTATACTCATTTTTTTCGAAGGAAAATGATGTACTTATTATCGATAATTGATCTTACTATTCGTTAAATAAAGAAGGTTACTTTTCGTTAAGTAAATCCTTTAATTAGATGCTTGAATTCATCAGATGTCGATTAACTGTGTACATTGTTGGAGAAGAATCGTTTTTCCAACCATTAAACTTGAGCTAGCAGTTATATCGCTGCAATAGGTAGTTTACCTTCAATCTACGATTCCAGCACCATAAGTTGGACTTTCCGCTAGAATTATGAATTATGATAGCTTGATCAACGAACGATATTTCAATGAATTTTTGCAATAGCCTAACTTCTTAACGTACAAGTTTTCGGATTATTGAAAGATAATAAGTTTTTAAAAAACATCAGTTTTCTCAAATCGAAAAATCAATGATAATGATTTGTTTCTAAACACCAAAGAACATTCAATTGAAGAATGCGAGTAAACATTTGATGTTGGAAGATGTGTTTTTCTCCACCTTCATGAAACTATATAAATCAACTTAATGAATTTCACTTGATGAATTATCCAAATGTTTCATGACTCGTGAACGTTTCGTAGTATTTCTCTCGAACTACGGGGTTATTTCATTTTTTTTTTCTCGCCAGGATCTCAAATTCGTAGTCTATAATGTAAGTAGCCTCGGGTGTACGAGGCATAATAAATCGGCGTAAACGCAGCGTTGCGGAGAAAAAAAAGTGCTTTTATCACGCAACGGAACGTATACCGGCGTCGTACGTACATCACTCGAACACTTCTGCGAATCTCGCTAAAACAGATATTTGCGTTTCAGGGTTTGGCGTTCGCTGAATAAGTTTTTACTTTTTTTTTTTCAAGCTTCGTAGCGAAGCGAGAAAAACAACGACATCGATAGGTCCAGCAGTTTTGCGAGGAATAAAACGCTGTCCGATGTCCCGTGATAATAATTGGACGTAACGATTAAAGTTACGGTAAATCTGCACGTGCGCAACCTCTCGACCTCTAACGCTCAGAGGGGCTTAACTTCAAAGACAATACCCGCCGCGTAAACGAGAAAATGCTTTTCACGACAACACCCGAACGAGAATATTCGTTGCGCGCACAGTTACGTTCCATTGTGATGGATTACCTTTCATTGTTATCGTCTCTCTTCAACCGAGAAATAAAACAGAACACCCGAAAAACCGTAACATCAAGGACCCGAGAAATTAGCGGTACGTGTATAATGATTCCAAGCCAAATGCGAAAATTTATGCTCGGCTGATTTGAAATGAAAAAACAAAAAAAAACAACGGATTTCCTGCGAAAAAAAAGATTCATCGTTGTAGGCTTGCTTCAAAATGAGGTCTCTGCTAGATCGAATCGTCTAATTTCTTTGCGTGTCACGAAATCCGGTAAATTCGGGAATTCAAAGCCTACCGGTAACGGTTCTCATTTTGTTGAGAATTATTAATGGCCATCTGAATCGTTGGATAGAAAAAGCCAGCAGGACCAGATCGAGAATTACCATTCTCGATCTGGTCCACCTGTATGTAAGACCCTTGGTAAAGGGTCTTACATACAGGTGTAAAAAATCGATGAAATTCGGATGGTGGAGGTGGTTCCACTATTGAAACAGAAATCGTGTTGTCGCTAGTATCGAGGAGTCAGTTTTTACATTGAATACATAACCATCATCGACTAATTAACGGGATTTAAGTTTTCCATTCCATGTGAAAAGCATGGTTCAGATATTTTATCATACTCGATAATTTATTACGTTAGATTGCGCATGAGGCAAAATGCCTTTCAAGAAAATATGAAATTTAAACAAAAATGTCGTGAAAAAGGTATCTTTGTTATTATGTACATTTAATTTTCTCCGTCCCCCTCCTCCCAACAGAATAATAATGACTAAAAATCTGATAGCCATTATAAGGCGCTATTATTTGAATTCTCAAGAATAAATAATTGTTATACGATAGATGAACGCGAAATTATGTTTGCGCTGTAATATAAAATGCTATATTCATATGTATTGTTAAAAAAATAAAAACAGATGATGAATACGTATACGTGGACATATTTGAAAGTCGTAACTCCGATAAGGATTGCTTGCAAGCATTTCTGAGTAGAGTGAGTATTATTGTCTCTGTCGCACACTGACTCCTCGATTGCAGCGTATTTCGCGGCAAACTTCAGCATAGGAATCGTGCAAACTAACGGAGTTTCCAGACCTGTATGTAAGACCGTGGCACGCACTAATTCTATAACCTCAAAGAACAAAACTTTTTCATAAATATATGTATATATATCTATATATATATTTCCGCATGATTCGCAGCGATGAAATCACAGATCGAACACATCGCTTCCGTTCAATCCGAGATATCGAAGGTACAGCAGTTACATTAAAGCTCGAAGTGCCTGCATCGCCTCCGTCAAGCTTTCCAGTTCGCCGGTGCTGTTTTCGAGTTTCTCCTCGTTGAGGGTTCGAACTTTGAGCGGAACTTTGCTCGCGTAATCGTCGGCTGACATGGCTTGTTTCAGTTTGTCGATAACGCCGTTCAGGAGATCTTCCTTTTTGCCGAGTTTCTCGAGTTCTTTCGCCGGATCAATGAGACCCTTGAGGACGAGATGAATTTGTAGCTTATCAGTGATGGTAATAATGGCGCAACCAGGCGGTGCTTCTTCCAGATGAACTATCGAATAAGCTAGAGTCCCGATCATCGAGTGGTAATTTTTTATTCTCGTACGAAGTGCCTCGTCACTGCACGCCACGTAAGCTTCGGTTTTCGTTTTGTTCGGTAAATTGTACGTTGACCTTGCTGATCTTATAGCCTTGATAACCTTCTGAGCAAATTCGACGTCCTTCTCGATTTCCGGATTCTTCCAGGGGCACTGTAACGCGATAAGGCAGCTTTTAGACATTCGAAGTATCGTTAGAAGTTCCAATTTTGTCGGCACAAACCAACAATAATAATAGTGTTCGGGTTAAGAGGAGGCGGTACATCATAAACAAATTATCTATAAATTATGATTTCCCATGGATCTCCTAAAATATCTGACAGAATCAAATGGTTGAGGTCCCGAATTGGGTATTTTGAATATACGCGGCTCTCTTCCCCTCCAAGTTGTGATATTAACCAAACTTTTTATTTGATAGCATTTCTGTCACGACGCTCGCATCGTAATAAAAACTGTAATTCTTTTTTCGATTTGAGAAATTTGTGGGGAAGACAGCCGTTCGTTTATCAATTTGACATCGTCTGGTCAAATTTCATGAAATTCTGAAGAGCCGTTTAGGAAGTCCATGGGAAACTATCACCCCGATCAGCGGAAGAGGGGGAGGGGCGGGCGGTGTGCGGCTCTCTCTTAAGCCTGAATGAGATTTCGAGTACCCATGTTCAGAATCCATTGCTTTTTCGACATTAAACCACATTCGTTACCTCGCTTTCCTCCGGATACTGGCTCACGCAAATACTCGGATAAGCGATTTTTGCTCGCGGTAACCGTTGATAAAGCTCTTCCGTTATGAACGGCATGAAGGGACTCAGCAAACGTAGTCCTACGTCCAGTGTAGTGAACAACACTCTCTTTGCTGCCATTATCTGCTCCGGCGTTCCACTTTGGAAAACGGGCTTCAGGTATTCCTGCAATTGATTACAGAACAAGAATAAGAGATCGTGTTCGAAAGACCCCCCGAACGATTTTTCGATCGAAAAGTTCTGCTTGATTGATGGAAAAACAATTAAAAAGGTGAAGTTCGCGAACCTCTTCCCTTCCCCACGTCCCTGATCAAGATGACATTTCGTACACACCTTTCTTTCCATATTTTAAAACAACTCGTGAAAGGATTTTTGGCGATTCCCAATACTTTGCGAGTTATTAAATTTTGAAGTTTTTAAGCAAGGTTCTGAAAAACTGTACCTCCTGATGAAGCTAAGATTTTGTACAAATCTTTCCTTCAATATTTTGAAGAAACCCCTGAAAGAATTTTTGGCGGATGACAAAAGGTTTCGAGATATCGAATTTTCAAGTTTATTTTTGATTTTCTTACTTTGAATTTGAATCCGTTTGAGTTTGTTTGTAAGAGCACAGTAAAACGAATAACTTTCAAAATTCGATATCTGGAAAACTATTGCTCATTGCCACAAAGCCTTTTGAAGGTTCTCATAGAATATTGAAAGGAAGATCGGTACACAATTTCAGCTCGCTTGGTGGTAGCGCACAGAGAGGCGAGGATCGGAACCTTATTCGATAAAACTTACCAAGTACACGTCGCAAAGATCATAGAGCCAGAGATTATAGCAGGCCGTAGTAGCTGCGGTAAAGTCGTACAGAGACATTCCTTCGTCGCAAGTTTTAACCGCGCTGCTGACTCTCGACAGCATCCACAAATCGACGTTGGTTTCGTTTCCGGTCAGCTGAAAAGATATTATAGATGAATGCATGAGCTTTCGGAGGACAAAAAAACAGCGTTTAACGTGCATTTCTCAACAAAAAAAAATATGCGTGATCAGTTGAACGATTCTACGTGATTCCAGCAGGGACAGGGAGTGATGAAGAACCATCGAAGATGGGCGTCGCGAAAGCTGATGTTCCTCAAATGATAACGGCTGTTGTCGTCAATGAAGACAAAATTATACGATTCTTTGGGAAGGAACAGCACAAAGAAAATAAAATAACAAACAGACGGGGAACGAAAAGTTTCAACGAATTTGGATGAGGTAACCCAAGCAGTGTGTCGCCGAGTTTGCCCACCTGAAATCGGCAATTATCGTCACTGCTTCGCCCATCCGTACCGTTGGAACAACGAGAGTACAGTTCTCCGTTATCAGCGGGAAAAGACGCTTTTTCATTGGGGCTGTACGTGCCGACGTGTTTTTGCCAGCGACGCAGATGCGGCTTGCGTCGTACATCGACTCTCGGCAATTTACTCAGAACTTTGAACACTGTTACGTCCGCTTGGGATGGCGTATAACCGTTCAAGTATGGATAATCAGCTAAATAATCGTTCAGAGCCTCCTGAACGAAATCCTCGCTCAGCGTTGTCAAATACCATTCCCTACTGCCAACTCTCACATTACCATTTCCCACAATGTCCGCTCTCTGATCGCAATAACAATAAGCTGGCATTAATTGCTGGAACCATCACCGAAGACGACGCGAACTTCGATTTACAAATTCCCATGTTTCATTGCAAAAACCGATCACGAATTTTTTAAATTCATCTTAATTCGTTCTTAATACTTTCACTTTCTCGTATTTATTTCATCACTGAAATTTGCACGATTGGATCGCGAATTCTAATTTTTTCATATGTTTTTATTATTACGTAAACTTCTAACTTGAAACTTGAAAAGGGCACATGCTAATTTTTATTACTAATCAAATTCGCAAAAATCGATTAGAAGTTAGAAAGATTTGATTATTGTTGCGTCTGAAAAATTTAATCTTCAGTTATTTTTCCCCAATATAGACATCAGCAGCGAAAATATCTGTATATCGTTTGCACCGTAGAAAATCGAGAAAAAAAAACTACGCTCAAGGTCATCGAGTGATTTAAAAAAATAAAAAGAAGAGAAACAGTGGAGCAGCGCTAATGTTGTATTTTTGGAAACTAGCTCGAAGTTGCGTTCGTTTCTAACCGAGATTGGTAACTTTTAGTTCCAAATAAAAATCCGTTATCCACGTCTGTACTTTCCAACGATAATATCCATGACTAAAGTCAAGTTACAAAGAAAATCTGGTATCTCACCTCCGTTTCCTCGGTATACTGAAAATCGCCGAGATACATGAGCGCGAATTTCGTGGCGTTCCAAATTTTGTTGCAGAAAAAGCGATATCCCTGTACTCGCAATATATCGAGATTTATGTCCCGTCCCTGGGTCGTGTAAGCGCAGAGTGCGAATCTCAGAGCGTCCGTACCGCACTCCGGTATTCCTTGTGGATAATCACACTTTTGTCCCTCGATAGCATGTTTCAGCTCCCTCGGATCGAGATTCGAATTTTCCAGTTGCTTGTGAAGATTCTTGAGAAAAAGAAAAACGATCGGGTATACAGTATTTCCAATTGGATCCAAAATTTCGTGTCGAGTACAAATATGCAAGTATGATTACGATATCTACGGTTGGTGAAAAGTGATGGGTCAAAAAAGACGGAAATGAGTGAAGTAAAAAATAAATGTTACTTTCAGGTCTCACTAGTGACCCGGATGTTCGCCAGAGATTTACGAAATCCAGCGGAAAAATGGTGCTTCATAATTGAAAAATGGAGGATCAATCGAAGATATCTCACCTCTAAGCTTATACCCCGAATTACGTCCATGGGATCGATCACGTTGCCGAGAGACTTACTCATTTTTCTTCCATGAGCGTCACGTACCATTGCATGAAGATACACTTCCCTGCAACCGAAGCAAGTGTCAAAAACGAAGAAACTTGGTGACAAGAAAAAGTAAAAGAGTTTGGGCTTACTTGAACGGCAATTTTCCGAGAAGCTTTTGGCCAAAGAATACCATTCTTGCTACCCAGAAAAACAAAATATCGTGGCCGGTTTCCAATAGTGTCCCCGGATAAAAAGTTTCCAGTTCTTCGGTCTGAATGTCACGAAACGTCAGTGGGAACCGTTAGTCATTGCGTGAGGAAAAATGAACGAATATAGTTATAGTATTGAGTACCATACTTTATCGGGCCATCCGAAAATAGAAAATGGGAATAATCCTGATGAGAACCACGTGTCAAGAACGTCAGGATCTTGGGTGAGGCTTATTTGATCGAGGGTGAGATTAAACTTTTTCGCAGCTTTCTCTTTAGCTTCGTTCTCGCTTCTAGCGCTGATCCAACGATCGTCGTCGCTGGCATAGCTGGGCACGACATCTCCGATAAAGTTTACGTAATACGCGGGGATTCGATGACCCCACCACAATTGTCGGGATATACACCAATCCCGTATTTCCTCCATCCAGTGGTACCAAGTCTTTTTGTACTGTTCGGGTATGATTTTGAGCTCGCCGCTTCTAACGGCCTCCATCGCGTTGGCTGCCAACTCATCGCACTTTATGTACCACTGAGGTTTTATCAACGGTTCGACTACATCTTTGGAACGACTACAAATGGGCACGACCATCGGATTATCCTTGATCTCAATGAAGAGGTTCAACTTCGTTAATTCGTCCAGCACTGCTTTTCTGGCGTGGAATCTCTTCATTCCCTGTTATCGAATTACAAGAGTTCATTAAATTGTCCCACGCGAACTCATGAGTGTCCGAGAGACACTCTGAAATCATACTTTACTTTGTACCGAGTTGCGAATTGATTGAAAGATAAAAAATAAATTTAATGAAACATCGACGAACCGTAAATTTGCCGCAATTTCCCACGATGTTACCGTCGTCGTCGAAGATCGTGATGAACGGTAAGTCGTGACGTTTACCTACTTCGTAATCGTTCGGATCATGAGCGGGCGTTATCTTCACCGCTCCCGTACCGAATTCCATATCAACGAAATCATCGGCTATTATGGGTATTCTTCTCTCGCAGAATGGATGTTTCACGTATTTCCCAATCAAATGGGAATAACGAGGATCCTTGGGATGCACCGCGACCGCGGTGTCGCCGAGCATCGTTTCGATACGCGTCGTGGCGACCGTTACCTTTTCATCGGAGTCTTCCACCTCGTAAGCGAAAAGCACCAAAACACCGAATTCTATTTTCTCGCTGTAACCCGGTATAGCGAGCAGAGTTCTCCCCGGCAATTCCACTTTGTCGACTTCGATGTCGGATATAGCGCTCTTTAAAGTGCACGACCAATTGACGAGACGATTGCTCCGGTAGATCACGTTTTCCTCGTGCAAACGGACGAACGCCTCGGTCACAGCGCGACACAGTTTCGGGTCCATCGTGAAACAAGCGCGCTCCCAGTCGAAGGAACCTCCCAATTTTCGCAATTGTTGATAAATCCTGTCGCCTTTCCTGCACAACAATTCGAGTTAACGGACGATGTTTTTATATTATCGTATTCGATTAAATAAAATTTACCCACCCTATGACATCTGAGAATTATTACTTGCAAATTTCAATTGTTGACATGAAATATCGACAAAACTACGATTTGTTAAATAAAAAACCGACTTTTTTGCGTATCGATATCTTTAAGATTTTTTTCAACACGTTGTCATTTGCATTTCTGTAAATTGATTTTCTGTACATCATTTACAATGTTCGAAGCACGTTTCGTAATTTTTTCATCTACATTTGACATGTAACTTCGTATGTTTGTTTTTTGAAAACTGAATGAGAACAATCGAATATTTAACGATTTCACGATTCAGCACAATACGGAGTCATTGCATTTATTCCCCATGAAAACCCTTATCATGCGGTACCCCATTCTCATCGTGAAATTACTCAAAGTGCAAAACTTTGAAAAATTGTGGGAACTTACTCGTTTTTCCATTCCCAGACTTTTGCAATGAATTTTTCTCTTCCAAGATCGTGCCTTGTTTTCTTCTCGTCTCGCCACAGTTTCTTCTCGACTACAACTTGGGTAGCTATGCCAGCGTGATCGCAGCCAGGATTCCACAGAGTGGTACGGCCCTTCATACGATTCCTGTAGGATCGATAAATCGTTGAATCATGCTTTGCGGGAATCATGATTGTCCGATTTCCATCGTATTATCAGAACGTACCATCTCGTTATAGCATCTTCCACAGCATTGGTGAGCGCATGTCCGAGATGAAGAGCTCCCGTCACGTTCGGCGGTGGTATCACCATGACGAATTTCCCTTTAGGGTTAACCTCGGATACAGATTGTCTCTGAAAATGCGATAAGATCGGACCGCAATATAATATTTGATCGTATTTTATTACAATAATAATAATAATAATAAAGATCTTGTATCGTAAGATAATATTTTATTTGACTGGTTGGCATCTATGGCAATACCTGCTGTACGTCGACAAACATAAAGTTAATTACCCCGTATTCCGGTTTGAAAAAACCCTCCTTCTCCCACCAGGCGTACCAGGCTGCTTCCACGTACTGCGGACTGTAAGCATCCGGCATTGGCACAGAGACATCTTTTTTGGAGCCTTCGGCAGTCTCGATGTCGTATACGGCGGACTCTTTAGATTCCTTCTTTTTCTCGGTTTTCTGATTTAAAAAAATCGAATCGACAATGATATTCTCGCGAGTCAAGTGTCTTTAATTGACATTGAAATTATACTATTTATTTTGATTACATTCGAGCATGAAAAGTTTCTTAAGAGCGTATGACGCTCTCAAGGACTTTTCTATAAAGTTTGGTTAGAATGCAGTAAAAATCAATTCTGTCTTACTTCTCAATCGTCTTTGTCAATTTGAGATGCTGAAATTGTACAAATGGTTCTATATATTTTTATTGGACATTTTTTAAACAATGATAAAGATAAAAAATTCAATCGTCCATATTCACATTTCTGGAGAATTTTACGGTCCCTACTCTAGTTTGGCTCTATCCAATCAATTATTTTAAAAAATTGATTGGATAGAGCCAAACTAGATTGGATAGAACACGTTTAAAATAGAGAATCCTCAGATTTTCATTCCTGAAATTAATAGATGGTCCCATTTAAAGAGATTCCCATATAAGAAGCATATGGACATTTGAGGCTCTACTAGCAACTGTCATTGTTGCCAAAAGTCGGTAAATTTCGAAAAACTCGACACAACGTACCTCCTGTTTGTCTTTTGGTTTTGTCGTTGCTACGGTAGAGTTAGTATCCTTCTTGTCCTGTTTCTGTTTGAATTTTTCCAACTTCGCGAGCTTCTTAGCCTCCTTCTCCAATTGCTTGGCAGTCTTTGGTGGTGGGGCGGCATCCTCGCTCGCTAAATCGTGCTTCGCGTCGACCATATTCTTCGCAATATTTTTTTCGTCGCTATCCAATTACGAGCACTGTGTTTTCTAAATGTTAGAACGACCGAACGCACTGCGCAAGTTCGTTCCGGTATTATTTTATAAAAAATAATAACCTAGCACAATGTCACATTACTTGCGTCAGCCGGGAAGTCACGCATGGCATAACCAAGAATTTTTCGGTGTGAGAGGAACAAGAATTATCGTCATGTGAAACACATGCCATCGTGATTCTTTTGTGTGACGCTAATGGCGCTACTATCACTGAGCGTGGTTCTCACTGAAGTCTCATAATAGAAACGCGTACAGCTATAGAAAAATTAATTGTCTTAGGATGCTAAAGGGTAAAGTTCTATCGGATCTATCTTTGCCTGGGCAGCCTCCTAACACTGGATATTATTCCTATCGGGATAAATATTTCGGGTTTTACCTGGGTTTTTATTTCCAATATAGATCGTTCTGTAGCGCTACCAGTCGTATGGACGGCATGCGCGAATACGTGCACGCGAATTCGGCCGCGATGTCTCGACTTTTCGGGCGAAGAATCGTGGAAGGACAATTGCCAAGCGCTGAGCAGGGCGCGTGTTTGTTTATGTACGTGTGGATTCGTTCCGAACGCAGCGTGGAGAAAGGACGCGCGTAGTTCCGTCGCAACGTAAACACACACGTATATGTGCTCGTGTCAACCGATACTTATATACATAAAAGTAGTATATACTTTCCGGAAACACTATACGAGATATCAATATGAATCCAACGCCAGTATTGAAATTAGGCAAAAACATTTTCCAAGCGCACATTGAATCTCGATAGCATATAAGCTCACCCTATGACCTTTTGAAATTTCGTAATTTTTGAGATTCCGGAAAAGTGACCGGGGTAGTCGAACATTTTTTTTTCTGTTTTAAAAGTATTAAAAGGGTTTATTTAATCGAAAATTTTCAGCTAATTATGAATATCAACGAATTTTCGTCGAAAGCAGTGCACATAGCAAAAAAATCGTGATTTTAGATGTTTTGTACAATTTTTTCATGGAAATTTTGGGTTTTCGGGGAAATAAATTGTATATTCATGTTCAGGGGATAAAGTTACATCGAAATAGACCAATAAAAAAAATATTAAAAATTCAAAATTTTTTTTTATTTTTGGGGGAGAAAAGGTTTTTCACTAAATCATGGATAACTTCTTTCCCTTTGGGATTTGGCACTCCACTTTTCGCTTAATCTTTTCGTTATGACTTTCTTGTCAAAATGCTTTTTTAATCATTAAAATCCGATGATTTTTCGATTTTTAACAGAATTTCAAAGTTGGACCATCGATTTTTGCAAATTTTTCCATACATA